>JAPDSC010141532.1:74255-99305 GCA_026290005.1 Latrodectus geometricus
GAGCTATCATTTCATATATTGATATTTTAAATTTACTTTTAATCAATTTTCATTATAGTTACAAGACTTTAAAAGTAATATATTTAAAGTATTAGATTTTTAAAATAATGTTTTTCATTTCACAGTACTTTGCACGAGCAGTTTCACTTGATACGGATAAACATAGCATTCGCAGCTCTGGGAGCCCTCGTCGCTTTCTTCCTTTCTCCTTTTTTCTACGAGGATGAGGTGAGTTCATCTGATAAAAAAAATTTCTTTTTGATAATAGTTATATTTTTCATATAGCTTTTTTTTTCAATACACACCATGAGTTATTGCGATCACCATGAGACAGGATAATCTATATTTGAACATTCGAACAAACCAAGAAATTATAGTTTGGAATGATGATCAAGAGACGTGGTTGCCACCATAGTCCAACTATCTGTATAAAAAGGTCATTTTACTCAGAGAGTTTAATAAATAGGCAAAGTTCTGCGAATATTCTGATGAGCTGTATTTTTCTGCAAGTGAAATTTGGCACCACAATACCAATCTCAAGATTCCCAGCAATATCTACATAAGCCCATCTAAATATGTTGCCATGTTATTCATTTACAAGGCAAGCTGTAGCACAAGTATTCCATTGACCTAAACCATCAGGCTGAAAAATTGGAAGTATGGCTTATAATCAGATATCAGTGGAAGAAATTTTCATCAGTAATCAATCTCTCTTTAAAATTTTCTCAAAAATCGTTATAAAATAAAAATAAAAAAATATATATATAAGCAAGTGTTGTTTATAATGGAAATTATTTGAGGGTAATTGGCCTTTTATTATGAATTTATCTTATCATTCAAATTTTACTCTAGAACATATTAAAAATATAACTGGTCAATAGTCTGGAGGGTGTCTGTTACCATTGATGATTTGTATGGTCTTTATGGAACTCCGTACTTAACAATAAAGGTTAATATACAAAATATGTAAAGTCATATAATTCTACTCATAAAAGTTTTGTGTTCTATACAATAAAGACTTAACTTTTTTTTAATATTCTGTTTTAAATGTTTTATGTGTTGCCCATGAATTATACATTTATTTATCATCAGAAATTCACATTAATGTATTTTTTTTTTGTATTAACACTCCATAATTGAGGTGGGCATCTATTTCTCTGTTTCAATTCACCCTTAATAATACCCTTAATAATTTAGAACAGAAATCAAATTACAAGGTCTGTACCTGTATTTAAAGCTTCTTTTCAAGTCTCAAAATTTTCACACGACATTAATAGAAGAGCAACTGAATCTAAGGAAAGTTTTTACTAGAATTACAAAAATACTCTCACCACAACAGTCCTCGACTATATCTGATACTAAACCTGCCATTTCTTAGGTAGGGGAATGGCTACTTTTCCCACCAAGATGGTACTTTTCCCCCATTTTATGGCCATTCTTTCCTAATGTAAGCAAGTATTAAAATCATATAAGATCAATTGAATTCACAATGTAGGAATGCAGTACTTTTTCGTCTTGCGATTTATTTCTAGTATTCAAGTCATTTATGTAGTTTATAAACTTTGAATTACTTTAATGATTCATTAATAAAATTACTTTTATGATTCATTAATTTACGTTCATAATTCACTTTTTACTTTTATGATTCCTTATTAAAATTAATTGTAAAAATGACATCAGTTTAAAAAAAAAAATAAAATGACTATTTTTGATTCAATGTCATCAGCATCATAAAAAATAGAACATTAGGGAGAATTTGTAAAATTTTAAGAAAATTTTTTGAAAATTTATCTAGTTTGTGGTAATTAATTACAGCAAAGAGCTTAGGAATTTATGTGGAATATATAGGAAAATATAAGAAGTGAATTTCACTTTTTGAATTCCTAACACATTCTGATAACAATAGCTATCCTCTATGCTTCTCCATTAATTGCGTAGTTATAAAATTCTAGAATTGGAGTATGGGCGGTAGAAACGTTCGGCTCTTTTCCGGAAGCCAGAATATTCAATGCCAGATTCGAGTTGTGATTATCATGCTCAGAAACCTTATGAATGTTCAAACATCATTAAAGATCAACATGCTCCCTCTGATGTGAAAAGGAAGTGCCAGCTCAAGTGATGACCTTATCATTCATTTTGATTTTTAGTTTAAAGTGAGAAGAGAAGGTTACCTGTGCTTATAGTTAACAATATGCGTGTTAAACTTTCGTGGGTCTTAAGACTCCTTCCTCGCCAAGTACGTTTCGTTAATATGAAGAAGAAGATGCTAATTAAGTATCAACTCATAATCTACAATGATTTCTATGACCCCTGGAAGACAAAAATAGGTGCTGGTCGAAGGTACTAATTCTTATGGTGAAGAAAGGAGAGAGTAGGCTCTAGTGTCGATTTCTTTACTAGATCGTGTCTCTGAGAGGCGATTAAATGTGCTTACTTAAGGTTAAGTGTGGTTTACAATTGTATATACAATAATACTTTCATGGTATGGTTTAGAAGTTTAAAGAGACTAGCTCAGATATCAACCTTATCATTAAACAGTAGTTCAAACTTAATTGATATCTGGTTATGTATAGTGGTTCGTTTACAGAAACAGGCCACAGGAAAAGAACGCTTTGAAGCACTGGCATTAATGACAAATTTCTTATAAGCAATTATGTATGTGAAAGTATATTTGAAATACGAGTTCTAATATGTTCTATATTTTTAACATTCTGTTGTTTCTTTTTCTCAGGAAACATGTAGGATTCTATCTGTGCTCATCCATTTCTTCTACACTGCAACGGGTATGTGGCTGGCAGCGGAAGCATGGGCCCTCTTTTCTGCTCTAGTGAATGGATCCTTCGGAGGAACATTCTATTTTATGATGGGATGGGGTGAGTGATCTTTGTTCTATTCGATAAGTGCTCTTCAAATATACGTAGTGAAATTCAATTATCACCATCATTTTGAGTCATTCAGTACAGCGAATCGGATTACTCAAAGCATACATTTATAGAGACTTGTAAGATGTTAAATATTTTAAGAATATTTAACTTTTCAAATATTATATATGTAAAAATTTAGTTAATAAGAAATCCAAGATATTAAGAATCAGTGAAAATTTAATTTATTTTAATTTAATTTACAATTTGTGTATTCGTATTCCACACAAAAAATATCATTTTTATTACGTAAAAAAATAAAAAAAGTCAATCAAATGAATAACAAAATGTCAAAAATTTTACCGCTTTATACATGTAGCAAAGTACGTGAACAATGATCTTCCAAGTTTGTTTTACATGTTATGCTCGAGATCTTCATCCTTTCGCATAATAAAGCAGAGTAGCAAGCCTCCATGTCAAAAATGCTAGAAACTCAGTCCTATTTGTATATAGCTTAGTTTGTAGAATTATTTTTACATGCATTTTGGGATTCACATTTTTGAAGTGGAGAAGTGAAGTTTTTATTGCTTATAATTTTTGGAAACAAAATCTTGTTAACTGAAGATTCATTCTGATCAAAATGGTTTCCTATAAGCAGTTATATAGGTACGCAAAACTCGGGCATTTAGGAAAATAAACTTAACTTCTGTTACTATTTGAGAAGTTGTAATATTCCCTGAAACATCAGAGTATTCTTTTGGGAAGATAATCTCAAAACAGTAGAAAATGAATTGCTAAACAATCGCCAAGTCACTCCGAGCATCCTGAAAAACATTTCTATAAATGCACTGCTCAAAACAATTAAAGAAATTCGTTTATGGGTTGATCTTGCTCCTGGAGTATTGTTTTGTTGATCGATGCATTACTGATAGATGTAGTAGACTACGTAAGACAAAGAAAACATTTTTGGCGGAAAAAAAATACGTTTTATTGAGTGTTTGATTACAAAAGCGAAAAAACACCATTTGTCTATGTGAGACAAAAAATATAAAAAATGTTTCCTATAAAGGAAATCGTTTTAGTAGTAATTATGATTTTTCTGGACGGTCAGAACGTTAAATACCTTTAGGCATAAGTCAATGAGGGCATTGAGGAGAGACTGGGATATTCTGTTTCACTCATCCAAAAGAACTCGTTAAAGTACTTAGTTTTGTGAGGATAGTAGGAATTAAGTAAATCGTCTGTCTAAAATGACCAAATCATACTCTATTAGAATATCATGTTCTATTAGAATTCATGTCTGAAGATCACGCTCTGGCTTTTCCATTCGCATGATTCCTTCCTTCAAAAGTAAATCATTCATCAAATAAGGAATTACAATAGAACTAAGGATATCATCCCTATATCGCTAATCGGTCAAAATTCATTTCGAATGATAAAAAAATCTTCCCATCAATGGAGATGACAACAAAGACCATTACTCCCCATCGCCAAATTTGACACTTTCGCACGCAAACGCAGGGTTGTTTCTAGTGTCACGTTCCCTCCAGATGAAAACATACCTATTATTTTCAGGGACTTCTCCGAGAAAATAATGTTGCACCATTCATTTTTTCCTCCAGTTCAAATGCTCTGTTGACCACTCCCTGTGGGGATGACGGTGGCTTGTTGTTAACGTTGATCGATATGCATGCAGCCCTACAGCATGATGGCTGTTTCAAACAGTTTGTATCGAAACTTTGGTACCAGTAGCCGAGCGAAGTTGCTGAAGAAGAGTGACATTCATATCTTGGTGTCTCCGAGCAATGTTCATATTAAATAAATTAAATGACGATCTTCATTGAGCGTTGTACGTCTTCGAACTTGTCCCGATCTGTATGCATTTCCAATCTCCAAAAACGTTTCTGCATCTTGGAAATCACACTTTGCGGAACTTCAACGGCTTCTGTTATTTTGTATTGTTTGATTCCTCTCTAATCAACCAACTACTCTCCAAGTTTCTGATTCGAATAAATGAGTTCATTGTTCATTGCACTCACCGAAATAACGCGCTTCCTGAATGTCGATCATTCTTTTCCGCTTTGTCTTATATAAAGTTAAAAGCCAAATCATATTTCCTGCAGCTAAATCGTCGTCTTCGACGTCAAATTGAAAATTTGCATATTGCGAATTTTCAAAATGAGAAAAATTTAATTTGTGATTCTATTTCATGCAAAAAAATTTGCTTACATCGTTATTTTATAAAATACTTACAATATTCCTTAATTGTTTTGAACATAGTAAAATTAAAAAGAGCTATACCCTCAAGAAAAGTGGGGTTATAAAGAGCATTTCTAATAAATTTATGTTCCACTTTTGTCACTTGTTTGTAATGTTTTTCATAATTGACAAAAACTAATTGCTTCAAATTTAGTTGACTTTGCAGAAAAAATATTCACGAACCTTTATTACGAGTGTTTTCTTCATATAACATTATTAAAAACGAATGAAATTTTCATTGAAAACCGGTATATACTGAATGTCATACATTTGACAATATTCATGTATACCCAGAATGAGAAGAATCTGAATTACATTAATATCAGTATGTTCTATATAACATGTTCTTCCTATAGTTAAAATAAAAATAATGTTGATGATTTTGTATGAGTCTTCATCCATTTGTTTTTAGACCCGAACGAGATTTTCTTCAGAAAACCAATGTACTATATGACATTCATGTGTTTTATTTTGTAACATTCATTTACATTATTTATGGGTGTCTAGAATAGGATGTATTTGAAAAATATTAATTTTAGTACATTTCTTATAACTAAATAATAACTTTAAATTTTGAGGATTTTGTTTGAAAGAAATTCAAGAAACTATTCTTTACGAGTTCTTCCTTCATCCCTATTATGGTCTTACATTTAGTTGATAACCTACCTAAAAACCAAACAAATTATATATGATATTCATTGGACATATATTTATGAGTATCCAAAATAGGAGGAACTAAAATATTTATTTTGCTATGTTCAATAATATTAAACACCGTTTTTGAAACATTGCTCAGATATAAATAATAACTCTGAAGTTTGAATGAAAATATATTTTTGATTAATTAAAATTAAGTAATCATACTAATGAGAAGTGGCAAAAATCTTTTAATAATATTCTTTTCATTAAAGCAGTTTCGGATTAGCAACGCTTAAATTCTCTCAAAACTTTCAATTTCATTTCAAATTGAAAAGAAATGTATGCATTGAATTAAAGCGGATAAAATAATAATAAATAAAAATATTTATATTTTGAAATATTTCACAAACTTTACAGAAGATCCGAAATATTTGTTGAAAATAAAAGGCAATGATCATCTAGAGGTACCAATTTAAAATGTTATTAAAAAGCAAATATTTTATTTTCTAGAATTTTATAAATATAATTGTACTCTTAATTATATTATGAATATAAATACGTTTCTGGAAAATACATTATTGGAAAATATTGACATTTATGGCAAAATAAAATAAGTATTATTATTTCTTTAATATAGTTTTACCTGGCTGTATGATAGGAGGATGCTTTACAGTCTTCCGCAACTACGGATACGATTACAGGTAAACTGCTATTTCCAGTAATAATTACGCTATATTATGTTTTTATGTTGTTATTTACATCTTAAATATAAACTTTCATGAATTATATAAGTTCCTTTTCTTGTTTTGATCAGGTGTCTGGTTGGTCCTACAGCTGGGATGCGATGGCTCCTGGTTTCTCCCATCCTAATTTCTACTCTGGTAAGTTATCAAACACCTCATACTTCCCGAAATTTCTGAGGCTGACTTAAAAACTCAGAATATTAGTCACTTAAGCCATATTTTGCTTCACTTCAAAATTTTAGCAATAGCGTTTGTAATTAATTTAAACCCCAATTAACTCAGAGATTATCTTTCTTCAGGGTTTCTTATTCCACGATGTAACTAGTTTAAGCTATATAACATTCCCTTCCGGAATTGTCGCTTATAGGAAGGATGTACATAGTTCTTTCTCCCACTTCAAAAATATAATCTATAGATAACTGCTGCGAGTAAGCAACAAATATACAAGGCCTTTTTTCTTTTCACATTCATTCAAAGTAATTTTTAGGTTGGGATAAATATACGGATATCTACTTTATTTCAATTTTTAAAATATATTATTTTAGTCCTCTAATGAAAAACTTTGCAGTTTTCCCAACACGTTGTCAATGAAAAATACATTAAAACATGAATGCAAGAATGTGTAATGCCAATTTCAACATTTAATAACTTCGCAATTGAAAAAAAATTTCAACTATTCCACACCACAATCGATTTTTTTTTTAATCTATTATTGGATGTTCATTACTTGGTGCAGCTCAATTTTTTTTAACAAAGCTAAAAAAAAAAAAAAAAAAAAAAAAAAAAACAGTATTAAATTTCTTCACAAAATATTAAATATTGTTATTTCTTCAAATCACAAAATTTCCCCGAAAACACACTTTCTGCACTGAAAGCCTCGGTAAGTGAAAACTTACGTTTTGACATATAATAACTTTCTTGTTTTTTTTTTTGTTTTTTTTTTCTAGGTCGCTTTGGGCTTTTCTATTCTCACATGTATCAACTATGGAACACCAGCCATCAAGAAAACTTCCATAGTGAACGAATTAAGGTTAGTGCCATTTTTAACTAGCATTTATTTTATTGACTGTTATTATTTTAAAAGATGGAAATTTCTATTTAACTAAGAAATGATGGCGTTATTATTGAGTCAGTTTAGAAAGTTTCGCCCTCATGATGACTATTCTAAAATAGTGACTTTTGAACATATTGAAATCATAAGTTAATTAAATGTAAAATTAACTAATGTAATTTAACTAAATACAGAAAATAAAACGAATTCAAAGCTCAGGAGTAATAATAAATCTTCAGGAATCGTATATATACATTTCCTTTCATTAAAAATTCAGTGATATCAGTCTAGTTTTACTGCCGAGATAGTAATTAAATATTCATTTACTGGTATTCAATTCATCAGTTTATGTCATCCACTTCTACCTCAAACATGGATGCTTATAAGAACTTGGATGTATTTACTTGCGCAAAAGAAGAAATCCGGAAAAACACTCAAACATAGGTAACATAGTTTTATACATGCGATAGTAATTTTAATTCCCTTTTACGAACTAAAATTTTGAAAATTCTCTTTTTAAACTCATTGACATACCTTTTTCGCTTGCATTTATATTTTTTTCATGATTGAGAAGCATAAAACGACAGTTTACATTAGAGAATCGTAAATCTTTCGAACTCTGATAATCAACTACCCTACAGACATGATGTCTCGGACTTTTTTAAGCAATTTCTGTGAAGTTTCTTCCGCTTAATATAACTCCAGTTTTAAAGTACAAACATTATAGCATAATCAATAGCTTCAAGTAAAAATATTGTTGAAGTACTTTTACAACGAGGGATCATGACTTGGAATTGCTTAAAGAAATTGACTATCCAGACGCAATGCACTTATCAATATATGTTTGGAGTGATGTTGCAGGTAAAACGATATCTAGGTCAATTTTGACATACATGCTTTGTTACCACCATAACTAAATAAAGCCAAATACATTTATCTGCTGACTTCAGTAAAGATGATTTACTCATTCATGAACTTTGATTTTTCATCAGTAAAATGAAAGAATTGTATTTCAATATGAACTTTTTTTAATGTATTTCTAATATAGTGCATACTAAATAATTTTTTCTAATAGTAATTTATTTATAAAGAATGGACGGTTATGTGGAAAAAAATTATAAATAAAATCTCACACTTATTTTTCAATTTTACCAGCTATTTTAACAGTTCCTACGAGGACATAAGAACGAGCTTCTATTGTAAATCGAGAGCATTATTGCGTCATAAGAAAACACCTAGTCACTCATCCTAACAAACGTCCTTGGAAAAACCATGTCCATGTCCAGAAGCGTAATATGAATTTCCCAAAAATACAGCCGGTTGTTAAATACTGATTGGGGTAGAACTCAAGACCTTCCACTTTTTATTTATTTGTTATTACATTTCATATAAAATGTCTTTGGTTTCCAGTTCCGCCACAAGGGCTAATTTCATCGTCCTTCTCCTCTTCCTGGCAACATGGATGTGTGGAGTATTCGCCCTCGTCGATCTGGGATTCGACGAAATCCCTGCATTCAATCCTATTTTTCAGATTCTCAACTCGTGTCTAGTAAGTCTGTTTCCAATGTCTTCAAACCTCTACTTAAAAACTTCATAATTGCTAGCTTAAAAATATAAAAACAATTCGAATTAAAAAACATTAAAATATGTAGCCAAGATCTATTTCATAGAATGCAAACTCTTGTGATAGAGTAAAACTTTAAGAATAATAATTTTTAAGTAATATTTTTAACATGAATTTTACAATTAGATTATTGGTTAATTTGAACATTACTCCATAAAATGTAATTTTAGTTACAGCCTTGACGACACTAATTTCTAGATGAGCACCTAATAGCTTTCTTCTATTTTGCTTTAGGGAAAATCGTCAAAAAGTAATTATTAGCTAAAAGATAGTATTTACAATCTTGTGAATGAATTGATTCATTCACAAGAAAACTGCTCTTGTATTATTGGAAAATATTTATGATGATCTACTACACAGACTGAAGAAGTAATCTTATTTTAGGGTATCTTCATTGTCACCTTGATAGGATTCGGCTCAAAGCACTTCAGGTACTGCCTCTGCCACTCCAGCAAAAGTGGAACGAAAACGAAAGTAAGGCATTCGACGTTATTTTTTGTATGAATTAATGCTGAGAATAATTTTAAAAAAAAAAAAAAAAAACATTTAATTCACTATTGTTTATTTAGTGCTACAACATGAGATCATTTAGCAGATTTAGTTCTTTAACTCAAATTCATTCAGTTCTATAGCATGCTATATCTTAACTACTTCGCTTGTTTATAATGAATAAAATCTTGAAGGTGAAGTTCCAATAAAATGTGATCGGTAAGAAAAGTTGTAAAACTGAACATCTATACCATTTCTCGTGAATATCAATGTAGGTCAATAGAATGGGAAAATAAGTTGAGGATTTCTACAAATAAAAAGACTTGTTACTTGCAGGATGTGCTCATTTACCAAAGGGTCAATATTAAAAAATGCGCATGGTTATATTATGAATGTTGTTTCTTTGTAATTATTTAAGAATTTGATTTACAAAATTATTAATAATACTAAAAATACAAGCAGTGCCTTTTATTATGATGACAATTCTAGATAGGCTTATGGAAAACTATGATAACGTCAATATACATTTATCAAAATTATTAAAGGTTAATATCATTAATTTAGGTAATGTGGCACTTTATGTATTTTGGCAGATTTTTCTGGGTTCTGATTAAGTGCGTTATAAGAAGCATCCAAGAAAATCTAATCTTAATCTTGAAAGTGGAATTATTTTGTTTAGCTTATTCTTAAATTAGGAACTCATAATAGAGACATGTTTCCTATTTTTTTTTCTCTCGTTCATTCTTTGATGAGTCATAATAAAGTTTTTGAGAGCTCATAATATACAGATAATTAAAATTCATAACCTTCCAAGTCTCATGTACAGGTACTTTTTATCCATATATTGTTGCTGTCGCAGGTCTACAGAAAAATGTTGAACATTCCATCCCATTATCTCAATCTTATTTCCCATGAAATTAAATGCTAATTTCATCTATGATCATGGTAACTCTTATGATAAAAAGAAACTAAAATAGAGTAATTTAGTCCAATAATCGCTTTTGGCGACTGTTCAGTTTCTAATTAATTACTGCAGGTAACTAACTTTTTGAGTGATATTTGTCTCTGCTTCATTTGAGCTCCATTACTAACGATTAATATGAATATTTGTGTCATGCTATGTTAAGTATTTTTTAACGAATTCTGTTTGCTCACTAATGCCCTGTAGATGAAGACAAATAGAATGAAATCTGTAACATTTCATTTATATGAGAACTTTCTAATTTATGCACATAATTTATTAACTCCCTAAACATTAATAAAAATATTATTTTTTTAGGCTATGAATCTGGACCCTTTTGATATACATGACAAAGCAAAGATAAATAAAAGGAAGAACATATGTAAGAAAAATTATTTTGTTAGTTTGATTAAATATTTACTCTTTAATCGACGTACACTTTTCAGTAAATATTGATTTTAATAAGGTGTCCTTAATGAAAAAAAAAGTTATTTCACTTCGCTTTTAAAACTGGAAGGTGCCCAGATCTGATGCAAAAACGGGTGGTGTATCCCAGGGTAGTTGTTATATGCAAGCATTGACCACATGCTTTCAATTGGCGATAGATCGCGAGAATAAACATGGCAAGGAAGTATTTCAAATCTGATGGGTAAAGAACTCTTGAATATTGCGTGTCAACATGTGATCATGGTTGTTGTCAATTCGCGATCCTGTTGGAAAATAGGTGACGGCAAGAACTGGGGATATGGGAGAAACCTACGTTCTTAATTCTTAGAGATAGCTCTGGCTAGTGATGCGGGAGTGAAATCCAATATCACCCCCAATACATGATGTCGGATGTAGAAACAGAGTGTTGCGGTACATAACGCAACAGTTTAGCAATCTCTAACCAGTGTCTCCAGGCTTGATTCTGACCATCATGGTCTTGCAAGCTGGAATAAAATTCATCTATAAAGATAAAGTAGTCGTCCATGTTCATCGTTAATCGCACCATTGACGGTGCAAATGCGTGGAGTTTTTAATCAAAAGATAGGGGCAATGCTGAATGCATTCAAGTTTGATTTTTTGTCGTTCAACGGTCATTTTTTCACACGATGTCCAGACAGGGACCAATGGCTTAAAGTAGATTCCAAACCACAATCAATATCCACGCCCAAGGTGGGATTCAAACCCACGAAATGTTGAACCGAAGGCCATAGCGGCTGACAGCTCGGAGGAATGAATACAAGAAAAGTGCTGCATAATTTGCATATGCAATTTTGTTATAATTAAATTTCACAATTCATTATCTATCAAACTAGAATGCGTTCTACAGATAAATTTAGTGAAGATACTAGAAAATTAGTATGCATAGTTTTGACACATAAAAAATTTAACTTTTGTCCATACTGGGACTATAATAAATTCTAAACACGATTGGTGAAAATGCTGCACAAATTGCATGTGTATTTTCATACTACTAGAACTCCACAATAGGTAATCAAAAGACAATCTAGCCTATATTCTAAACACATTTAGAGAAAATGCTGAATAATTTGCGAACATATTTTTTAAGCTTAAGGCACGATTTGGAATAATAAAGAACTGTACTGCATATTTTTTCTCATTATTTTGTCATGGTTAAGCTACACAATTCATCAAAAGGCAAACTGGAATATATTTTCTATATAAATTTAAAGAAAATGCTAAGCAATTTCTACATATAACTTTATCATCTGATAGTTTCACAATAGACAATTAAAAGACGAACTAAAAGATTTTCTAAAGATATATTATGTAAAAATGCTATATAAATAGCATATGCATTTTTATACCGTCACAGTTTCACAACAGATCACCGGGTAACGATCTTAAGTTAATTCGATAGAAATTCCACATAATTTAAAAACATGAGCGCTTTGAGGTAAGCATCTCTAAGTAGCGAGGTGATTAATATAAAGAAGAGAAATAAGAAAGACGTGTCAATTATCTCGCGTGAATTTGAATTATTTATCAATTAACATTTTACAACGCGTTATAGAACTTAGATAAAAATAATCTATAATTGTTTACATATTTTGGATATTTCCATTATCAGAGAAACGTTAGCAAAAACGTTTCTTACAAGTTTTGATCACTAATATAATAAATGCTTGTTTTACGAACTCGTAGGGACCGGTAAAATAGAAAAATAATGTATTAAATTATCAAGATTTGATTTTTTTTTTTACCAAATTACATTTTTTAATAAATCAAATTTGGAATGAACGAATATAGAATTTAAGAAACACAAACAAAATAATATTCATACTTAAAAACATCACTTACTTTCATTGTATTTTTTTTACTTCGCACAATATTTTTAAAGCCGTTATAATAAATAGTAGGATTTCTCTTTAGTGACATTACCATCAATAGGAATGTTCATTTTTTTCAGTCAAGCAAGCAAAACTTTTCCCAGTATATGTTTTATTTCTCCACAATATTTTTTGGGAGGGTGCACATTTCGCTGGAACTGTTTCCTTTTTTTCAGATTTCTTTCCGAGATTTTAAAATTGTCAAGAATGCTGAAGAATATGCAGTTTTTTGGAACTCCATATTCTTTAGTAACTTTTGTCTCTTAATATGTTTCGTCTACTTCCAGAATTTTCGTTTTACTTTAACTGATAAACACATTCGTTTCTCCAACTGCTACAAAACCTCAACGGAATCGGCTCAATCTCTCTCGACAAACGAAATTTCTTAAATTAAGTTGTTCAAATGAAACGAAAATCAACTACAGAACAACTTAGCATAAACTTTTAACTAGTTTTTACCCTTTCTACGTTTTAACTTGAAGAGCGAAGAATGTTTTCCTTTTTCTGTGTCCTTACTTGCGGGAAACACAGATGCTGAATTCAGTCCCAGAGTTCTTTTCCTTAAAATGTCTGATATCTATGTGTCTGACTGTTTTTCCTTTAATATTTGGAACGCATATGGTATAAGGTTAGGGAACTAGTTCATAAAAATGTGAATGTATGTAAAAATAAGCATTTACTGTAATTCAGGGGTTATTGTTAAACTTCATACGAGTTACTTATTTAAATACTCTTAAGAAAAAACTGTTTTTTTACTTTGATGAAAAGGAATTATTTGCTTCTCATAGTTATTTTTCTTTTTCAGATATTAGTTAAAATGTACACAGAGGAAGAAATGGAGTCTTTATTAGATATATTAAGGACAATTCTCCTGAAAATTCGATTATGTAGTATATTTATAAGTTGATGTTTACTTTTTCGAAATCATTCAATTTTCTTTGAAGAGGAGACAATTTCATACTGTTTTATAAAACTGAATGCACATAAATACATGCAAGAGCAAATACAAACTAAATTTCCTTTAAGTAATATTAAAGTTGTTGTGGACCTTAATATTAACATTTTAAACTTTCCTTTCACAAAATTTTTTTTAATTAAGTTTACCTGATTTGACTTTATTAATAGTCAATTAAACAAAAAGCTATTTAAATAGATTATACAGAATAATGACAAGAAGCTGTGTGGTAGTAAATAATTAATGTCATTCCTAGATATAAAATAATAAATCTGATCAGCTTGCAAAATAACATCTTTTTCATAAAAATAACTTACTAACAGATCAGATTTTAAAAACTTTGGATTTTAGAAGATGAATTCTTTGTTAACTTTGTTTTATAGTACATTTATTTAGAAAATCTAGGTAAAACATGTTCTGGAAACTTAAATATACCATGTTTGATAAGACTGAGAAGTTTTAAATTCAACTGGTAATGCTAAATTTAAAGATTTCTCATAAAAATATTAATCAATAATTAACAATTTAAACTGCAAGAGATAAAAAATATTAAAGATTTATGAAGAGCTTATGGAGAAGCAGATTTCCACATCCAATTTAAATACGTTCAATAACCAAGGAAAATCAATAACATTATTAGAATATGTCCAAATGTAAAGAAATGATGCATTCACATTTATTTTCATAGAACCTGCAAATGATTAAAATTTGGTATTCAACAAATGAATCGCGGAAACAGCCCCACAACAGAATTGCCCACACCACCAGCAATTCTATATCTGATGGTCGAAATTTTTGCTGTATTTTGATTTCAGTAATTTTGCATCAGCTGTAAAGATGCTTCATCAAAATTTAAGTTAATTACAAGCATTTGTCACAATTTTTAAATGGTTGTGCTATCAAAATGAAAGAGAATAGACAGATGAGCTCTTGTATTACACGCCACTTGCTTACAAGTTTACATACAACAAAACTGGAATTCAAAATTTTTCATAAAAGTTGATTGGGAAGAAGTAATTTTAGCTATTTAAACAACTGAGCTACTTTTTTAATTTGCAACAATTTTTAAAATAATTAACAGCTTGCTCAAAAATTTATTTTTCTGACCCATTTAAGATTTCCTAAACAATAAAAAAGTTCATCTCATATTCAACTCAATTGAGAATGAAATTATAATTCATTTAAAAATAAATAAATAAAAAAAAACTCCATGATATTGAGTTGAGAAGTCAAATATTATTGCTCCAGTGTTATTTTAATACTTTTAATAAGCTATTCATAGAAATGTTTAACTCTTGAACTTTCACTATTTAAAGCATAAATAGCATGGCATACTTCTCATCACACAAATTTACTCTAAATTTTGAATATATTATTTAATCCCTGTCAGATGATTCTTTAATTCCGTAACTATTCACATTCCATTTATTGCTTACAAAAAATGGTGTTTTTATTGGAAATTAATCTTGCTCATATAATTTAAAATACTTTAACAACTAAAAATACATATCTATAATCTGCAGAGAAAAAAATCTTATGGTGAATACTGTTAACAATGAAAACTTGTAATAAATTGATGGAAATAAAATATCAATTCATTTAAATCAAAATAACTTAGTAGCTTAATTATACAATAAGAATAGAGGAACACTTAAAAAAAAATTTAATAGCAAATGATTTAAGTACACAATGAAATATGGCAATATAAAAGCTTGTTTTTAGCATATGAAAAGAAAATTTTCAGTCTTCTGCATCTTCAAATTGATCTTCATTCATAGAATCCTCCTCTTCCCAGTCTTCCTCTAAGATGAAGTAATAGATCAAAATTGTAAGAAGTAGAAAATAATGGATTATCTTGTGAATACAAGAATAAAGTAAATAAAACAAAAAGTTTATATAAATTGAAAATCACAAGTAAATAATATAAATTAAATTTATATTTTAATAACAGTTAATTTATTGCTTCAATATTTACAGCTTTCCATAACTATGATGCAACAATACATGCTAATATTCGCCTATTAGTCATTCATAATAAGTCAATAGTGTTTATCATTTCACCAAGAACCATACTCTTTAACATTTTTCCCTAAGTTTTTTCTTTCATCATATGTAACATGAAATGATGACACTAGAAAACTTTTCATATATTCAAAATCATTTTTAATTTTTAATAATTAAAAACTTTAAAATATAAAAGGAAGACATAAAATTCTTTTTTCAGAATAAATATCTAAAGAAATAAAACTTTCAAGGATTTAAGCGAAAATTCTAGGAGCTTTAAGAAGTTTTCTGGAGCTATATAAATCATAGGATGGACACTTGAGAATTTTTTCGGCTTCTTCAGTAATAAAACATGAATATGATGTAAAATTTAAGAAATGTCACAAAAATGGCAAAAGTATATCCATTAAAATGTCTTACTTCATTTAGAATAAATCAAAATCAATTTTAGAGGGTTTTTTTTTTTTAAAGGTTTGAGAACAGAGGGGGAAAATATGATTTCTGATATAGCAAAACACACATTTCAATATAAACAAATACGAAATACTTCACTATTTTAAATTATAAACAAAATATAAGAAAAAGGCTAATGATGAAAATAAAAGGAATTACCTTCTACAGAACCATTTTGTATGGTGAAAGTAGGAAAAATATCACCAGCATCATCTAAATATAAAAGAAAGGAGATTTAAAACTCATATTACTTATAAAAACTATTTATAAAATTCCATGGTATTTAAAAAATATAATAAATTTTAGGAAATATTAATAAATTTTTAAACTAATATGTAACATTAAGTTCTGAGAAAACTGTATTTTAGAAAGATTGATGTTAATTTAAGTAACACACAAAAACTAAAATATTTTTCATGTTAAGCACAAGCGATTTAAATAAAGGAAGAATAATTTCATTTGTAAACAGATCAAATATATTAAAATTCAATAAGAGTAAATTATTATCTCAAGATAATCAGATAACTATTTACAATTAAGAAAACAAGCAATACATTAAGAAAATATTGAATAATAAAGTTTTAAATACATCAATTATTTACAAGATTCCACTATATATGATTGATTAATAATATTTCATTGTACAAAACAATAACAGTTTAATTGCAACAATAAATCATTTTTCCTAATACTCATTTATACAAAAATGACTTATAGATTTTAAAAAGATAAAATAAATTTAACGATGAAAAATTTCAACGATTATTTTTGGTGAATCAAATTTTTAAAAATAATAATTTTACTCTCATCATTATTTGCAGTAATTTATATTATAGAGTTTATTTTCTAGTAAAGAATCCAATTAAATTATTCTTTATAAAAGTGAAAAAATATTGTTTGCAATATTATTTTGCCTCACATGTCACTTTATAGAATCATTAGTCAGAAATTTTATTAAAATTAGCCTCCAGAAATTACTAACTTTACAGAAAATACCAGAACAATAATTTAGAGCAGTCACTTTACCACACATCATAAATAATGATGAAAAATGAGTGGTTTATTTTCAACACACATTCTCTGAAAATAGAAATTTCAGGCACAAATGATCATGTTTATGATATTGAATTTTTCTTTAAATTTTCTTAAAATACAGTATTAATTATAATTTATAATTAAGGTAATTGTGTACACTGTTTTAAAAGGTAAACTTCCATTATTGGGAGTTGACCAGAACATTTTACCAAGTAATATATATTAAAATTTTCAATATTGATTTTAAGGAAGTTTTTATTAAAAACCTTCCAATTTTAAATTCTCTAATATCTTTTATTCTTTTTCACAATGTATTTAAAATAATACAAAAATATAAATGAAGACTACACTTAATTAACAATAATTAATAAGATTGCAATAAAATGCTCTAAATGATTAATAATTTCATATTAAAATGATTCAAGTGCAGTCTTCCTTTTTACATGTCCAATTTGACCATAGTAGTTTCAAGAAAATTAATATTTTTAAAAGTAATCTTACTGGCCATATATATTTTAATACTTTAAACAACAACAGAGGAAGAACTGCGCGCAATTAAACTCTAAACTGATGTAAGTGGACATATCACTTATTTAAAATGTTTAAAATTATTTTCATCAAAATGTTTCAGGCGGACTGGAAATAAAAGTTCTAAATTTGTAATTTTTAAAAGTTTTAACTACATTTTTTTTTGTCGTGCTTTTATTCATTGTTTCATTCTTAGCTTTGAATTTTACTACACAAGAATGCATTTTCTTTAATACTATTTAGTTCTTTAATAGCTTTCATATTTAAGAGAGGATATGCAAAATTTCATCATAATGCCTTGGAATTATATATCTGAGCCCACTTGTTTACAACAGTAACATTTCATTTGTATAACATAAAGCCAAAGGGGAAAATCAATATTAAATACAAATAAAATTAAATATTTTAAGATGTCATATTAAGTTTCAAAAATACAGAATATAAAACATGTAGATATCAATGATTTCTTATAACTTAATTTGATAATGAAAAAAAAAAAATGAATAATAATAAGATAAATTAAATTAAAAAATGTTAAGGACAAAAATAAGGAAGACAATTGGAAAAGGAAACAAAAATAAGGAAGACAATTAAAATGGGAAAAAATCAATTTATTAATAATTTTACTACTGTAATAATTTCACAACTGAATAATTTTATTTAAGAATAAAGAAAATTAAAACACTTTTACTCTAACAAATAATTTTGCATTCATTAAAGTTTGTATTTATTTTTCTTATCAAGGTGCATAAAAATGAAAATTCAAAAAGTATTCTGAAAAACAAATTATTCTTAAAAGGAAAATATTTAGGAAGCATTGTATGACATTACTATTATTTTATTTGACTATGAAAAAGCTCTTTTCAAAAATATTCTAATAGAGAATTTCAAAATAATAAAAACTTTCAAAAAGATGAATCTGTTGGACAAATGAGGAATTCCTTTTTTAAAAGTTAACTCATTTCAATATTCTTAAGAAGAAATCAAAATTCTTCCATTACTAAAATAATTATAATATGTTTAATGTTTTTTAACAGAAATCTGGAAAAATGTGATTTTTTAATAATTGTTGATAAAAAAATTTAATATATTTTGAATTTTCTGAGATAATACACAACTAAAAATTAGAAGCAGTCCACCATGAATTTAATTCTTTCATCAATTTCAAATATTATTAATGTAATAGAAAATGATCTCAAAGAATATTTAACACATAAATTTAATGGTCATTTAATATTCTAGATATTGGAATATGAAATCAATTCATTAACTTTCAAATTTAATAAGAAAATTAAATCAGATTTCTAATATATTCAACTAAGCAATACTATAAAGGAAAGTAATAGTAAAAGGTTTTGTGTTAAGAAAATAAATTATTCACACTAACCATCACTAACTTCAGGATCTGGATTTAAAGCTTGACAATCTGATACAGCTTTAAACATTATATCCACTGTAAAAAAATACAATTATAAAAAAGAAATTCATGTAATTAAAATATTAAATGAAAAAAGGACTCTACTCATGAAAATTGATGAGATATTGGCAATATTTCTAATTTACAAAAAATAATTCAAATCTTTTTCAATCAAAAATATTAAGTGAATTATATTTAGATAATAGTTTCTTATGTATTTAATGAAATGCTATGAACCCACATACATAATGAATTGGATCTTCTATATAAATAGGTATATCATTAGTGGAACTTTTATGCTGACATTGTTTTTTGAACATTATAAAATGGGTTTTTTGAGATACTGGAGATAGGGATAATCTAAGAGCATAATAGGAAAGGTTGGTTTTTAATCAAAGATTTTTAAAAGAAAAAAAATATTTCATAAAGATAAAAATTTTCAGATTAAGCTTAAAAGAATTTCAATAAACCAAATGGGCTTAAATAGAATAAGTTTTGATTTATTTGTTTAGCTTGTGTTTGTCACTCTTTTGTTTTGTTTGAGAGTAAATGAAACCAATTTGGAAGTATTACAATCTTCTATTTTCTAATGTTGATAAAACATAATCTGAAATTCATCTTACATAAATAAAAGGTCTGTAATGTGCCATACCTATAATAAAATTAATTTGTAATAATAATATTATTTTAATGATAGCCTTTAATGGGACAAATGAATGTTGAAAAAATATTATTGCATAATTATACAATACTTCTAAATTATAAATTTCATGCATCTCCAGTTTCCAGTAGTAACAATTCTGCAATGTATTATAAGCGAAGAATTTTTTAGATAAGAAAACATATTTTCAATAAGAAAAGATTCTCTTATGCACAAAAATATGGAAGATAATTACTGAAAATGAAAAAAATCATATTTTTTTAAAATTAAAGAATATCAGAGCTATAAAATAAATGAAAATGAATTTGTATTAAGTATGGCTTTTGATAATTCTTGTTTGTAAAACCAAATAACATATAGAGAACACAAAAATATCAAATATAACTACACACAATTTTTGGAAAAAAAAAAAAAAAAAAAAAAGTTTACATTATTTTACTCTACTATGCAGATGTATCTGTTGCATCAATTTTATACATTAATAACTAACAACAAACATAACACAAAATGCATAAAATAAACTGTTACTAAAGTAACAAGAAAAATGAGAAGATAATAGAAAATTAGTAATTACATCCACATTAAATTCTAATCAAAATCTTCATTTTAGCACAACGAATTAATTTAACAAGCACCCTTTTTAAAGCGTTTTTTATAAGCAAATAATAACTTGGTTTCATTGAACTTTTCTTTATATTTTCTTTATATCTAAGATTTTTTTAGTAAAAAAATCCATTCTTAATTTTACTATTATATTCCATCTTAACATAGTCCAAATTACAACAAAAACAGCCCATTACACAATGACAGCAATTATTAAATTTCCACAGTTATTCTTTGGTGAGTAAAAGTATGAGTCCATATATAAGAAGAAAAAGTATGTCAGAGATGAGAGCACTATTGCTTGAACACATGTGAAAGCAATAATATTCCATTCATTGCACATTTACTCAGTTTTGTGGAGATAAAATTGAAATAATTCAGCAAAAAGTTGATCATCAGCTCTTGGAGATTGCATTAAATATGATCGCACATTAGTTAAACTTTTTTGTGATATTAATTGTTAGAATGTTACATAATGGATTGATATAAATTTTTCAATACATTTAATAGTATATGGTGTACATAAAAAAATGAATATTACAGCAGTTGATTAAGAGTTGTAAATTTTAATATTGGTTACATACATATATAAATACTATGAAAGCAACAAATCAAAAACATTTTAAAAATAAATCATGAAATTTAAAAAGGATAACTTCCTAATCTAAGACAGTGTGAAGCTGATGATGATTGGTGTAAAACTTAATCATTCTGCTTCATACAAGATGGTGTAGTTTTACAAATATTTACTTGTAATTTAGAATAATAATTGTAACATTCATTAAATTTTAAAAAATTATGTTACTTGTTGTGGAACTTGCATTATAATAAAATCATAAGCTTTTCTACAAAGGAATTTCTAAAGAAAAGAAAAATGAGCTGCTTTCAATGTTTCTTTACTTTGATCTGAATGCTGCTAAAAATAAATGTTTAAAACATTTTATTTATTAAATAGTCCATAAATTAGTTTTTGTTATTTAATTGAAATTTTGTTTAGTTTGTCAATTCAAATATCAATTTTTTCACTCTTTTCAAATAACGATTATATGAACAATGACATGTAAGTTAGAAAAATAATAGTAAATTAAGTTTACATTCATGACTTGATTATTAGATGCAAAGTAGATGATTAATATACAAAAATAATTTATTACATAAAATGTATAACTGCATAATTTAAGCACAAAACATGTCATGTAAAAGCCTGTAATTTTAACAGAAATGAGCTTTTACTTTTTAAAATTAAAGAAAATGCCATGCTACATATTCAAGACATTTTATTTCACAAGTCACAACATAAAACCTCTATATTTCTACTGTTACGTGAAATAGATATAGCTAACAAAAGTAAGAATGTAATATGATAATTTTGATATTTTTTTTATATTATTTTATTTATTTATTTTGTATTTAAATCGTGTTTTTCCTTAATCATATAGACCACCTAAAGATGTCACTACATTATTGATTTTAAATAAACTATTCAATATCAAAAATTTGAAGATAAAGCTGGAAAGAAGTGTTTATTATAGCCAGATAAATAATATGAGTGAGATAAAACTGATATGTTTTATCATTTTAAATGACAAAAAAATAAATAAAAGAAACTTTATAACAAGATTAAGAAACAAATATAGAGAGAAATAAAATAGAAAATTATATTATTGTGTATGCATATTACCCTTAATGAGTAATTTACTTTAACAGTAATGGGAAAAAGTTAGTCTTAAGAAAATTTCAAATAATTTTAAAGAAAGAAAATTTTACATCCTTACACATGTTCGTATTTTCAGGTACAAACTTAAAATCTGTAGTATTGTGTTCCTCTTCTTCTTCAGAATCACCATCCATGTTCTCATCACTCACTCTAAGAGCATTCAGTTCTCTTACAAGACTAGTCTCTTCTGCTCCTTCACCAAATTCTACATAAAACAGATAAGAAAATTTAAATTAATAAAATTAAGTAAAACATCAGTGTAATAAAATACAATTAAGAATTATGGTTTCAAAACTATTAAATATATTGATACTCAATCACAAAATATAATATTGTTATACATCTAAATAGATAACATATATTTAAAAATGTACAAATAACTTAATAGCATAATTATGAATAATTAATTAAAATATAGTTTCTACATTACAATTATGAGTAAAATCAAAGAATGACAATTTAAAGAAGACTTTTGTGTAGTAAAAACATCAATATTTAGAGAAAAGGGAAGTGGACAAACGTATAAGGTTTTCAAATGCTCTCAATACAATGCATATTATTTTCCAGAAAAAAGTTCAGAAGATTGCATAATCCCAAAAGCCAAATATAGCATTTTTTAGGGAAAAGCATAGTAATTGTACAGCCAAATATAATAAAATATTTTCTAATTAATGCTCCTGATTTTAAAAACTATATTTTTCCTAATTTGAACCATAAACTCAAAGTTAGATTTCAATGATTATATCTTTCCATACATTTTTACTTAAATTGATATTCTTATTCCACAAATTTGAAATAAATTGTTAAAATGTAAAAAATATGAATAAATTTTTCAAATTTTTTAGGCAAAATATAATATTTATGCAAAATATCTTTAATTTCGATTGAAGTAAATAATAGTATTTAAGCTAGTATTCCAGTTTGATTCTTGATAACAATTTAAAAAAAATTCTGTTAAATTTCTACTAACAAAATAATTTAAGGAAAATCATTTATTGTGTTTGATTTCTATTAACAAAAATTAATAATCGTTTATTTCTACTAACAAAAATTAATACTATTCTAACATTAGTTCATTGTGTAATTTACAAACAAATGTTGCATTTGATATTCAATATTTTTAAGTTATGAAATTCATATTAAAAGATCGTATAAATATCAAAATACATTTCTAATCATCAGTCTCCAATATATCTTTGAAATTTCTATAAAACAATTTGATCAAGTTAGAACAATTTTCAGATTTGCATTCTGACATTTTAATTTTAGATGTATTAGATAACAGTAAACACTTTACACATAAATTACTTAATCAGTCACTTATTACAATTTAAAAAAACTAAACATGAAATGTTTTACACCAAAATAATTACCAATAATTATTTTCTCATTTATATAAAATACAATTTATAAGTTAAATAAATTCATTCTTCAATTTCATGAGTAAAATTTTGCTTATTGCATTTATTTAATGGAGACATCAAAAACTAATATAATTCTTACTAAAAGAATACTAATAAAAGCATATTTCACAGGAAACTTCAAAAGGCAAAACGAAAAATTAACATATTTTCTAACAATTGATAATATTTTCCAGCAAGAATTTAATGTCAAGTGAGCTGAAAATTTCAGACAATAATCAATTTCTCAGAAACCAAATAAGAATTTCAAAAAAAATTTTAAAAAATTATTTCTGTATTTCTCTAGACATTGTATGAACTTTATCTTATATTTCTCTACTTGAAATTAATTTAAATTTAAAAATAATTTTTATTCTTTTAATGGAAATGTTTTTCAGCCATTGTAGTTACGTTTAATGGCAATTCACCATTTAAAAACAACAGCAATGCAGGCATTGAGTGATAAAAATAGGATTTGTAACAAAATTTCTGTATTTAAAATAAATCAAAATAGTCTAATTTTCTGAATAAAACCTTTGATTTATATCTATAAATAGTTGGTTCAAGCAACACAGAATACTTAACATCATTCATTGTAATTTAATTAAAATAATATACATCTGAAACAAAAATTTGAATAATTAGCAATTTTAATATATTTATCGATTGATAATTTTATAACAAATACTTTTAGGTAATTTTCTGTTAATATACTAACATTTATAAATCTATATTGTAATTAAAGTTACTTACATTTTTCAAATGAAGTAATTTTATAGTAAAAGTTATAAGAAACTAACATAGAAGAAGGCATAATTAAAATCAATTATTACATTTAATAAAAATTTAAATAAAGTCAGTTAATGGACTACTTATTTTTTCATTCAAAATTAACAAGAGTGTAACTTTAACAATTTTTAAGAGCTTTATCTGACAGCAAAATTAAGAAAGCTTATTAAAAGTTTTCTTGGCATTTCACATTCGTAAGAAAAATCTATACATTTAAGAGTATGCAATTATGTATGCTTAAATATATAACTGCATGCTTTTATATGATTAAATATGTTTTTTCTTAAAGTATTTAAACTAATTGATTTTTAACTTCTAAAAAATTTTAAAAAATCACAAACAATTTAAGCACTTTTTTAATTTAAAGTCTTTTTTTCATTTTTTTTATTAAATTGTCATTAGCTTATATGCTAATATAGAATTTTATAAGCTTATTTTTTTTTTAAAAAAAAAGAATATTTAAATTAAAAAATTAATGCCAAGCTTAAATAATTTTTTAATAAACGTTCACTTTTAAGTAAAAAA
>JAPDSC010141532.1:99315-132709 GCA_026290005.1 Latrodectus geometricus
TTTCGCTGACGCTTCGAGCACAAAACGCATAACCACATGTTTGAATGCTGCTCGCGGTTACGCAATTACCTGTTTTCACATTTCGCTGTATGCTTCGCGTACAACAAAAGCCGTGGGGAATGCATTTCGTACGGTCCCTTCTGCTCCCTGCACTTGTTCCGCCGTTTTTTTCGGAGTGGGGGGAGGTCGCAAGTAAATATTGTCATTCGCCACGATCCCTCCGCTATTTTCCATAAAACGTTCAATAAATTAAATTTAAAGACTATTTTAACTCTCCCATAAATTTGATCATAATTTTTTTGGTGTTGGGTTCATATTTTAATTTATACATTGAAAACTGTTTTTCATTTAATATGAAAATATGGACCTTAAAGTCAATATTTTCCATCAGACATATTTAAGTGAATACTGAATTTTTCAGTACAATACAGTATTCAGTAGCTCACGGTGCACTAATTCTGTTTAAAATGACTAATTCTATTGATCTCCAAGTACGAATGTACAATATTTTCCTCTTCAAAACCGGACTGTAGCGTATGGAAGTCTGTCTAAACTTCCTTCCAATTTAGAATATTTGAATGCCATTCACTGCATTATTTTGTTTATTCCAGCTGTGTTTAATGCATCTGTTGTAAGGGGAAAGTGTTTTATGCACAGATAGATAATGATGTCTGCATACTAAACTCATCAGAATTTGTTGGCATCTTGACGGTGTGTTTATTGATCTTTAAATAATTTATTTCCACATTTTATAGTAAAAATTTAATTGTTTTAATTTGTATATCACCATATAAATTAAAACAATATATTTCATTTTAGCAGTAAATTATACAATCATTATTTTTTTAACTAGCTGTATTTTAACAGAATGAACATTTTTATTAAATTATTTCCGGAAAGGAAGTGACGTCAATTTTTTCTTTCATTTCTGTATTTTTTTTATATATATTTTTTTAAAAAAGAATTATTTAATAAAGTTAATCATACTTTTTAATTAGTATATTACATTATTATTGCCATTATGTTGCAATATACAATCAAATTAAAATTCTAATAAAAGGCTTACCGGTTCGTATACATATATGATTGAGTCCTTTAATTTCACCATTTTTATTGTCCTACAGTTTTTCCCATAATTTAAATCAAATAAGTTTTTTGTGTAAAATTTTACATATTTTATAAAATCCTGTAGTTTTTAATAGAATATCATCTTAAGAATAATAGTTAAAACCTTTTTAGAAATTAATGAACTACTTTAAAATATTTATCTTTTTATAAAGTCAATATTTTAATCAAGCATATTTCAAAAGACTTTGTGGCAATCCTAGTAAATTTAACTATTAGGTATTTCTTAACTATTTTTTAACTTTCTAACATATTTCTGAACAAGGTGTTCTAACCAAATGCAAATTACTTTTTAAAAACGGTTATTTTTGGATATTTAGTTACTACAATAAATCTGATGTATATATATTGCATCTGAATAATAATTATAATACTCTGGAAAATGAGGATACTTTCTAAAACAATTACAATTAACAATTTAATCTTAATAAATATTTACTTTAAGGGAAAGACCTAAGAAAACTGGTTTGTGCTATGACGCAAAAAGAATTTGCTTTTTAATGCGCATTGCATTAGTACTTTTTTTAAAGTAAGAAATTAAAATGAAATTATAAATAATGTTAAAAAACGGCTTTGTTATTAACATAAATCTATAAAATAATCTGCTATAACTAAGATGACCTAGACTACCTACAAATTATTTTATATAAATTAATTTCATTAAAAAAAACCTCATTGAGAATTCTAGGAATTTTGTTTCATATTTTAATTAATATATATATTTCGTTTTCAAGAGATCAATTCAATAAGCCAACTTTAATAAATTTACTGAGAATAAAGTTAAATGGGTTTGAAATTTCGTTTAAATAATAAATGTTTATCTTTCTAATGGTTTTTAATTTAGAATGTTCGTAAAATTTGAATAAAATGTGTTAAGATGCTCTAAAAGCACACTAATTTTATTTAAATTCATTGCCGTAAAAAATTCATCAAATTCAAAAATTTTAACAATTTTCTGTAACATTTTGATAAGTATAAGTTAAATCTGCAAGTTATAAATTTATTAAACCTAGTTTATTAATATAATTGATCGTGAAGTTAGACAAATTTTCAACAATATTCTTACAGTTCGAATAAAATACGAAAAATTCATTAAATAACATTATTTAAATTCACTACATGAAACAAATAATTTTAAATTTTTAAAGGTGGGAACCTTTTTTTATTAGTTAATAAAAATATGTGTTTAATCTTTGAGATACAAATTTATTATGCCGAGCTTATTAATATAACTTAATGTATTGATTAATCAATATATATTAATTTATATTATATAATTGCTGATTGTATAAATACAGATTTCAAAGCTCGGTGAATTTACTTTTCTTGAAATTGAAGCAAGCGAAATGAACGATGAATTCAATTCTCGAGTGAAATTAAGAAAAAAACTGTTATCATTAAATGCAAAATAATTTTAAGATTTTTATACATAAATAAAGGGTAAATTTTATCTTTAAAAAAAGTTTGACTTTTCATGCATAGTATCGTCTTGAAGTCTTATTAATCTTTGTGAATTATTTTTAAACAAACTAAGTAAAGAAAAGAAAAAAGATTAATACATTTTTTTGTAAAGAATTATATTTTGTTAGAAATCAAATTTATATACTGCTTCATGTAAAACAACTGAATAAAAAAAATTTTTTTTTTTTAAACTTTCCTTAATTTTGATATAATTTTAGAGAAATATTATATTTTTTTTAATTTCATATTATATTTTTATAGAGATATCCAATTTTTTTATAAATATTTATAAAAAAATCCCATTTTATTCTTTTGAAAAATAGTATGCATTTAAGTCTTAAATCAAAGTTTTCCTAAGTTTCAAATGTTTTTGTTGGTAACATTTCTAACTTTTTGCGCAGTAAAAATTTTTTAAATTCAAATTAGTATCTTCTTTGTTTAATTCAAACTTTTACTTATATTTTTGCATAATTTATTCATTAAAATTACTCATTTATTGAAGTGGTGCAATTTATAGTGTTATTTATAAATTTTTCTGCGTTTAAATGAGTTAATTTGGCCAAATTTAGTTCTTAAAAAAACTAAAGAATAGTTTTACATTTGAATTTTGTAAAAAATTGAGTAATAAATACAATTTCAAAATAACCACATTCACAATGAATTTCTCAACCGTACTACGTGGTTTCTTGAAATTTCTTGTGTTATTTCCCATTCCCTTTCTCTATCAAATATAAATTCTTAAATCTAAATTAATAATTTTTTTACTTAAATTATACTTAATTAAAATTATTGTTATTTATTTATTTTTCAATTGTAGAAATTGCTTAATTGTTGAAATGACGTAATTTGTGTAGTGTTGGTCATTGAATTATTTCATGAATATTATTATCTGCCATGATATTAAAAACAGTTAAATAATTTTATGTTTGATTTTTGTTCAAAAAATTATGAAATAAAAAATTATTAACAATAAATCTATCCAGTTAAATCCTGCCTGTTTTCTAAGTTTTATTGTAGGGATAGTTTTTTTCCCTCCTTTTTAAAAAAATCTTTAGAATGAAATTATTTTTCTTCAAAGTCTATGTAATTTCCGCGTTTTTTTATGTGTTTGCTGATTTTTTTCTCATTGATAATTACTTGTACACAAAATAATTAATTAATTAATTTATTTATTTATTTACAAAAGTACATGTGAACTTAATTTTTCAAATATTATAGATATAAAAATTGCTAATTTTTATTGAAATGATACAATTTGTTTTGCAAATGTGAGTTTTCCTATTTTTAAAAATTTCAAATTTGCAGCCCAGTCTGTAAAAAAGCACAACGGTTTGATTTTAACTCTGTGATATTTGTGAAAATCTTAATACTCACTTACTTAATACCCATTTCGCCTATTTTTTTAATTCAAAATGATATGCATACATTTAGGGTGTATATAAATTTATATTTTTGCAAATCTTTATGTAAAAATTGCTCATTTGTTAAAATTATCCAATTTGTGATGACAAAGATTTTTTTATTGTTAAAAAAATTAATTTTCGTAAATTGTAAACATGAATCACAAGAAAAAATGTATAGTTTGACTAATTTAAATTTTTTAAAAATAACTAATATAAATAAGTAAAATATCACAATTGCTACTAACAAATAATTTTCTCCAAATACGTCATAAATTTTTTAAATTTTCTATGATTTTACTCCAATGAAATTTCTTTGAACTCGAATTATTGATTTAATAATTTCGAAATAACAATTTCTTTTCTTTTCTCAAGATTAAGTTTGAACTTAAACTTTCGCATATTTTTTTTGCATAAAAATTGGCAAATTGTTAAATAATATTAATACGAATATATGTTTTAAAATTTGTAGATATAGGCTTAAAAAAGTCAAATTTGTTTTCTCTTTGATTTCTGTAATAGAATGATAAATATTATAATTATAATGGGAATAAATTTCCCTAAGCAGATAATGCTTAAATTTTTCATTTCTTGGAGAATTTGCGATATTTTTCCCTATTAAAAATTCCCTATGCACGTAATTCTTTTATTTGAAGTTACACGTAAACTTTTGTATTTTTTTGAAAATAGCTCTATTGTAGAAATTTAAAGTATTGTATGCGGATATTTTTTAAATATCATTGAATTTTCTTTCTCATACACATATAGACGTAATATTAAATAATTGTAGTTGATTTACTTTTAAGAATTGTATAAAAAACTTATAAAAAAATAACAATATTTGTGTTAACCATAACTTTGAATACACTACGCCTGTTTCTTGAGTTTTCATTAAAGGATATGTGGTTCTTTCGCTGGTCTCAAAATCATTTCTGACGAATATTACATTAAAATCTTGAAATAAATATTTTGCTTATATAGAAGCTAAATCTCATTATGATTAATGTCAGAATCTTTAAACATAATTTAATGTTGTACACTTTATGCTAATGGTCGGTAACCTTTATGATATTGCCTTATAAACAGCCATTCTATCGACATTCTTTCGAAATTGTACAGTATTTGCACTTTATAACCTATTGTTTGGAAATGAGTGCGTTGACAAGGTAACCATAGCGATAAAAATCTAAAAGTATTTTTAGAATACAAATAAAAAATTGTGTCTTTTTTTTATTCATTATATTACTTAAGGATTTATATTAACAGTTTCCTTAACAAAATTAAAATTTCAAAATAATTTTCTAAAACTCAATTTCCCTGTCTTCGCTTATAATATTCGGCTAGATTTTTTTCCAGCAGTTTATTAGAAATAAGTCATTTATATATATATATCAGAAAAAGTTAAAATGTAGCTATACGGAAAGAATCAATCATTTGTTTTTTGTGCGAATTTTGACATTTTGAATTGAGACACATCCAGTAGAAACTGAATGGATTTGAAAGAAGCTGAAAAAAATATGAAAAACTTTTTCACAAAAGAACTGCACCTTAATTGGTTCAGCAAGGAAAGTTTTGAAGTTTTTTTTATTTGTTGTGAAGGAAGAAATAGCATGACTAGGCAAGCAATTTATTATTTTAGTTTTTGGTAGCTTATATATCATTCAGTTTTAGATGAAAAAAAAAAAAAATTAGTTTTCCGCCAGGGCCAGATTAAATTTACAAACTTTCTAGTGTTGCCAGAGTAAATTATTTTATTGAGAATAAATGAAAAATCTGTAATTAAGTATAGATTGAATGGTATTATTGTCGAAGCTATCCCAGATCAGATCCTCATTCTAAAATAGCAATATCGATAAACTAGGTTATTTCATCACCGCCCTTTTAACGTCATTCATCTTGATGTAAAACGTTGATTGGTTAATTTAATTGAAGCTAAACACGCTTTTTCTTTCAAACCTACCAATGGGATTATGATGTCATGGCGACGTCATTTAGTTTTTCGATATCAGAAACTAACCCTTAGAAGTGGTCAACTTCACAATGCTGCCCATCGCCACAATTTAGATTCGACTGAAAAATTTAAAATTGATGATTTTTTATTTGTATATCTAAATGCTTTTATTCGTTTACATTTAAAAAACATGAGTATTAAGAATTTCATTCTTTAAAAATGTGTTAGAATAACTGAGTCATCAATAAATATAATGAACATATATCGAATAATATTTCTGTTACAATCAAGGAAGAAATTTTATGTTAATGAAGTAAAGAAAATTTCTAGATAATGTATAAAAATCATTCATTTTGAGTTTATAATAAAAATTAATTTTTTATAACGACCTATAGACTTACCGAGTTTTGAAGGGTTTCGTATTTCCCAGATTATTTATTAATACGCTCCGGTTTGAGTCAATTGCGAAATAGTAACGTTTTAATATAAAAGTATACATAATTTAGTAACATAAAAAATAAATTGATAAGATAATATGGCTCTGTGTTTTCGTAATGCAAATAGCAAGGAAATTATTTACTAACCACATGTAAATAGGATTAAAAGGTCCATTCCATTAAATAAATTAAGCATTATTTATAAATGAATCATTATATATGAATGACGATGAGTATTATATAAAAATGGCGTACTACGATCATCTTTAATTAGCGCTAATGCTATGAAACCATTATAATAGAATAGAACTAAAAAATTCGTGACATCAAATACAGTAAAAATATAATAAAATACTAAGTACTACTAACTGACATTTTGAAAAAAAAAGGCAAAATATCAATCATAAAGTAACGTTTATGTGCTTAATTATTTTTCAAAAACAAAAAGAAAATTGTTCATTTCTAAATATAAAAAATAAACTCTGTATTCACACAAAATACCCTCAAACTAACAGTTATAGAGTAATGAAAAAAAGCATTCCATAACTAAGCTTAAAACGAGAAAGGTGTGTGCCTTAGGAAGAAGTCTAAACTTTGGAAGAATTCTGAAAATAATTTTAATAGGATATACTTTCTTATATTATAATTACAGCAAAATACTTCGTCAGAAGGAAAAGTTTGAAGTTATTCAATATATGAAACGGTTTTCGGTATATTTAGCTTACAGACAAAATTAAATTCATATCTTTATAAGAGCTGCATAAACGATTGAATGCCACATTCTCTTTTATGTGTTATACAGTATTTTAGTTTATGAATGTTTAGTATATGAAGCCCAACTGTGCATAAACTAAAGTAGACTGTAATTAAGAATTTCACTTTCGTGAGGTGACACCCATATAATTAAATGTGCATTGAGCGAAAATGAAATTTATAAATGTAGTCAAATAATATAGGGACTTGCATACTTTGTGGTATTATCAAAATAAAAAATAGAAATCAATAGCTTATAGCATCATCAAACCAAAATCAGGAAATCTAGGAAATGAACCAATGAAGAACAGGATTTTGGGAACCACTGCAAAACGACGAGATAGATCAGTAATGCATGTTACCCTCTGAACCAAGTTCGATTTCTTATTATCTTTATTATAGTCACCACAACCCAAAACCTGGAAATTTAGGAAATGAACCAATGAAGAACATGATTTTGAGAACCACTTTAAAACAATGAGATAGATCAGTAATGCATGTCACCCTCTGAACCAAGTTCGATTTCTTATTATCTTTATTATAGTCACTACAACCCAAAACCTGGAAATTTAGGAAATGAACCAATTAAGAACATGATTTTGAGAGCCACTTTAAAACGATGAGATAGATCAGTAATGCATGTCACCCTCTGAACCAAGTTCGATTTCTTATTATCTTTATTATAGTTACATCAAACCAAAATCTAGAAATCTAGGAAATGAACCAATGAAGAACATGATTTTGAGAACCAACCAATGAAGAACCAGATTTTGAGAACCACTTGAAAACGACGAGATAGATCAGCAATGCAAGTCACCCTCTGAACCAAGTTCGATTTACGTAAGAAATAGTAGGCATATAACATTTAATTAAAGTAATATAAGTTCATATATTTAGATTACTTAATTTGTAAGTGTTCAAATTGAGTAATCTAAATATATTTTATTACTTAATTTGTAAGTATTAAAAATGTTAAATAAAATACTCGAAAATTGAATATGAATTATTATTTAGAAGTTTAAATCCCTTCAATGTTAGATTATGGTTTACACTTTATATATGATTATGTCATGTTGTGTATACAGGCTCCACAATCTTAAGATTTAAAAGTCATAGAACATTTTTGGGAATAATGAAAAAAATTTAAATTGATGTCATATCTAGTAAAATTGTTCCAGTATTTTTACAGCTATACGTGAAAGATAATTTTCATCAACCTTTTCCTGAAATTTGAGATTTTGTTACTCTAAATACTTTTAAAATTTGATATTTTTATACTGCAGTTTTTCTCTCTGGGTAATTGTTCTATATCTGATGGCCATGCCATTCCTTTTACATAAGACATAGGATTAAAAATGGTAAAAAATTTATGAACAATAAATACGTTCAATGTCTGTTTTATCAAAAACCGTTATAAGATATAAAAATTAATGGATTAAACAATTAAAAATGGCCTTTATGAAATCAAAATAATTACAAAATTAATTTTTCGTGTTTATATTGTTATTTTTTAAAATTTAATTTGAAAATAAAGAATTGATCGTAAATATTTTCAAATTTATATAATCTTAAAAAAATTGAAATGATCGAATACATTTATCCTGAGTTTGTTTTCGTAATTTTACAGTGCCTTACATGAGATTTGAAATGTAGTAATTTAGATATCCATTATATATATTACTGATATCTTCTGTACAAAAATGTACAATAGAATAAATGTACAATACAATAGTATAATATTACGTTGCGTATTTGGCTATCTGTTTCATCTGACCATAGCCATTGATCACAGTTATTTTATACCTTATTAAGCGAGGAATTTGACATTTAACTCTGGACTCTTTTTCATAAAATTGTAAATAATTGTTCTCTCTTTCAGAACCTTTTCTTGATCTCAATATACTTTAATTAAAAAATCACACTTGCTTAGCTTACTTCATCAAAATATCAAATCGTCTTAAATAATTTTTAATGTTTCAAAATAAAATTAAATATCTATATTTTCAAATTGTTTTCACGTTTTACAATTAAGTTAAGCTTTTGTGCTTGCATTTTTTAAAGTAAAAGTGAATCGAACATATTTTTCACTTCTCAAACTTTATGAAGAATCGCTTTTATGTTTTTGTTTTTTACTCCGTTTCAACTTTTCCTTTTATTTCTTTTTTCAAGTGAATTAAAAAAAATCAAAATTCTTAGAAAAATAACATTCCTGTTACCAAAGTTGAATTGCTTTCGAAATGTTATTAAAATACGCTGCGTTAAGAACAATGGATGGCACTCAGCTGGTTAAGTTTTGTTAAGTAAAGTCGTGACAAAAGTATGAACTTCAATAAATTTAAAACAATTTAAAATTTTTCGATAATTCGGAACCTGATCTCATCGAATGCACATTCAGTTTTCGATTTCGACGAATTTTTAAGCAATTTTACTTCGTCCAAAGATTTCTGGTTACATGTTTTTGCCAGTCCAAAGTAGTTATAAACATCCATCTATGCCATAACTTATAAAATCAAGAACAAGTTTGGAGGATCGCAACTGTGATGAGCAAGATAAAATTATTATAGATATTATTAGAGATATTATACCGTATGCATTTTTAATATGCATAGGTTCTGCATTGGTTGGACGGCTCAACCAGGGGTGTCAAGCCAATGAATGTTAATAGCCTTATAAGCATTAAAACATTTGCAAAATTTCTTTGGAATTGATATAGAGTATAATTTATAAACAAACTATCACAACATACTTGCTGTATAAATATTGACTCTTAATTTTTCCTTAAGGAGATCGAGTATATACCGAAAATTTTAATTATTCAGTTTTCATGTTTGAATATGATACATGAACTTTTGAAATAGTATGACTTACCACAGATAAAAAAAGACCAACATCTTAAACCCATGACAGTATAAAAAGATGTATCCCTCGCATTTCTAAATTATTAAGCTATATATTTGTTATATCTATAGGGAGGTTTTTGAATATAATAGATGAATAATGACAATAAATTATTTAAAATATAATAGATATAAGAGGTGATTCAAGTAATAAAAATATCCATGTATACAAATAATGAGAAAAAAAATGGCAATACTTTGATAGGGAAAGAAACACTGAGGAAAGTGAATTAGCGGAACTGTTTTCACTGGGAAATCATACATTTTTGGATAAAATGCACAACTGTAGCAGTCTTGTAGTTAAAAATTTCAAATATAAAATAATTTTTATCATGCATCGATAGTCATCAACAAAAAGAGACTTATTTGAATTAGCAAATTATATTGGTTAATATAATAGCATCTTGAAAGTAAGTTCGATTTTAATCATATCAGACCTCATTTAGAGTACTTTTAAAACATTTTAAAATTACTCTTAATAAAGATTTGTTTTTAGGTATTTGTTAAATTTACATTCATGTATTAAAATCAGTTCTTTTTCTTTTTTTCTGATATTTTGTAATGATATATAAATGTGTTAATCATTTAATTAATAATATAATAAAATTGCTTGTATGCAACAATAATTATAAAATTGGAAAATTTAAAGCTGAATTAAGAAAAGTTGTGAACAATATTTTACGATTGGAATATTCTTTCCTTATAATGAATTTTATAATATTATTCATTTAAAATAATAAAAAATATATAATTCTTGAAGCAAATATATTAATATTTAATATAATTATTAAAAGAGAATAATTAAGGTTTAGGTATAATAATTTGTTGCGAATAAATGTTAAGAATAAATGAATGTTTTTCTTTTCGTATTTATGTAATATATGTCTATTTATATTTTATAATTAACCTTATAATTAATAATATAAACAGCATATTAATATATAATATCATTATTACTATATGACTAATAGTAATATAAGTGCATGTACTAATGAGAATAGCTCATATAATTAAAAAAGGGTGCTAAAAATAATAAAAATTTGACATTCTATGAAATATAACATATATAATCTTTTTTTTTTCTTCTAAGAAGTTATGTAATAGCATTTATGGGCAGCAATAATAGTTAATGATTGAATATATAATTAAAACATAAACGAGATATATATGTTATCATTATTAATATATAATGATATTTAATTGAAAATCCATATAAATGCGAATTCAGTATGATTTGGAAATACCTCTTACGTAATAGTTATTAGATAAGCATCATTCTCTGGACTTATGACGATGTTTATATTCAATAATATTAAATAGTGAATTATATTAGAAGTTATATAAACAGAATTATATAACTTATTTTTATGGTTGTATATAACCATTAAATATGGTTATTATATAATTATTATATATGGTTATTATATAACCATTAAAATTTATACATATTAATATAGTTTATATAAATATTTAATGATTTAATAAAAAATATATATGAATGATATTTGAAAAATAGTATTGTAAGACAATATTTATGTCTAAATAATACAAGGTATTCAATATAAAGTATTTTTTTTTGTCTTATAATTCTAATTATATGGTTTAATTTTTTCCCAAAGAATCCTTGGCAATTCTCTTTTTGTATTTTTTGGTCTTGGTGACTTTCTCGGGTGGAATCGACCGGATGTAGAAAGAGGTTAAAAAGAATAAAGTTTCGACCGCCAACGATCTTACCGACTCGATTTACGGGTTTCTGAGTTTAATATAATTGTTTACAAAAAATTCTGCTTTTGAGACTTCCTTTTAGAATATTTTAAAGTGTCGAAATTTAGAATACTTTCACAAAGTATCATTTTAATTTAAAGAATACTGCAAATTTGCCCATGAATGCGAAGAAAAATTTAAGACTTTTTAAATTAAGGTTTTGGAAACACTTACCACCATATTTTTAAAAAAAAGTGTAAATTAGGTAGAAAATTTTGTTAAAATGTACAGTTCTTATGAATCAAGAGTAAGTTTCATAACTTCTTTAAATAAAATTGAATAAATTTAAAAAAAAAATAAAGTAAACAAATAAATTGAATAATTATTTAATATCAATTCTGTGAAAAAAGTGCCTATAATTTCATAAAATTTTTGCTGTAATTAATGAGGATGGAAATTCATTAAAGAAAATGCCACCAATGAAAAACTGCTGTTTCCTCATCAACGTCGTTAACTTCGAAATACGGAAATACTCCCACTCCTTATTTTTTAACTCCATGACCCAGTCATATTTGTTAGCACCATTGCGTTTAAAACAAGGTATAAGCTAACATAGAAAAAAGGATGCAATTAAATGATTGAATTTACTTTAAAACTTTTCAAATCACCTTGTGCTATCTTTAAATCATTTTCCTTAAATATATTTCTGCTATTAATTTCTTTAAAAAATTGTCAGAAAAAACATAACAATTGTTTTAAATGTAAGCTTTAAATTTTTTTTTCTTGTCTATGAATGTTTTTACCCAAAATTATTTTTGAATAATTTTGGGTGATAATTCGTTCAGATTTCTTTTGCTTTACAAATTATTGAATTCATTTGAACCTGTTAGCTAATTGGTATATAGTTTTGGGTCTCTGCACATCGTCATATATCTATGCATTTAAAATATATTACTAAGTTAATGTAAAAAGTTAATTTAAAGTTCGTTTTTTACCTTAAAGATTCAAAATTATTTTTAATATTATAGATATTTTTATAAAGCATGTACATCCCTGAGGACAGTACTTTAAAACGAGGTTTGGGAACTTTTTTGGCATTATTTATTTAAAAAATGAACAGGAAATATTCTGATCATGAATAAATGAACAATTTGTATAAGATATTTTCATATTTTTGAGTAAGAATTCCATTAATTAAAGTTACGTTTAGAACAGTTTTATGCACAAATTATATATTGGTATCTTATAAAATACCAGAAAAAAAGTCATAAAGTGATAAGAATTAACAATAAGGTATGACATTTTGGGTACTTTTAATATATTTACTAGTTTCCTTTTTTATTAAAACTCAAGAATTTTGTTATGTTAGCAAGGGATAACGGATTTGAAATATCTTTTAACATATTATACTAAATACTGAGTTATTTGTAAGTACACTATTTAGTATGGTAATGTTATTTGCAAATACTATACTTACGAATTAAATTTCATATGCAGGTTGCATATTGGTGTGAAAATGTTTGTTAACAAATATACACAGTATATATGTGCATGAAATTTTATTTGAAAAAACTTTACCTACAAATAAAATGGTTTTTGTAGGCACACCATTTTCAAATAAGCAGCGATGAATATAAGCATCGATAAATGTTTTTTGTAAATACAGTATTTTCAAATAAGCATCATTGATTGATTGATACCACATTGATGATTTAATGTAATTTGAAGTTTTATATCCACCAATTAAATATTTGCCCATACTTATTTTTAGATAAAGCATATAAATAGGCAGATATATTACCTACAAAAAATATTATTAATTCAAAAATGTTGCATAAATTGTTAAAGTTTATATTATAAAAATGCAACAAGTGCTTAAAAACTACATCTGCATGTAATATGCAGATGAATATATGAAGCATTATCTACAGATATCGCGGCTACAATAAAATGTTAAATGAAGAAAATATATTACTTAAATAATTTGATGACATAAATTTAATTAAAGAAATTAATCATACAATTTTCAATATAAGCCTCTGCTACATAATTTGGTACAGAATGTGTAAAATTACTGATGCATGTGAAATTACAATATATTGTATGAAAAATAAAATAAATCTGAATAACATAATTAGATTTATGGTTTAAAATTATATAATATGTGTCTATGTGGATAATAGTTCAATTTCAAAAAAACTCTGCAAAATACTTCAAAGAAAAATTCCTTAATACTTATTATTATTTTCAGGACTATCGGCTTGTCAATATTCATTCTTTGACATTGCATATTTCTCATAGTGTATTTGATTGTAGTTATTTTAAAATCAACAGTTTTTATTAAGAGGTAAGTAAATTTTTTAGTTTTTTTGATTTGATTTTTAGTTATCAGGCATCGTGTGTTGGAGAACACTAAAAGTGAATACAGTATTTGTCGGTGTAACATATGCCTCATATTCTTTATTAGTGGATTCACAAATATAAGATCTGTAAATAATTTGCTGTTCTTTGGCACAGATGCTTAGCCAAGTAGGCACTTTCATGAAATATACTTTATAATTCGTGTCTTCAAATGGTGTGATAATCAGAAAGCACTGATCATTTGTCCATGGGTAGTTGGTTCGATAAATGACCCATAAGATGGTCGTTCTATTCATTTGACCTGAGCACATTGATATTCTATAAGATTCAATGTCCATCACCATAGAGCGATTAAAAAAACCAAACCAATGAATGAATAATGAACAGTAAGACTTTTTCAGCTACAATTTTAATCTAACGAAAAGCAATATACACCTAAAAATACATTAACATAAAATTTTACTTAGGTTCCCTCTGAAAGTATTACTGCTTCAATCTAAAGAGCGCATTCGTAAATTTATTTCATTTGAAGCGAATGTAAATCGTTTTCAACACATTCGATTGAAAAGTTTTATTGCGTTTTAAACCGAGTCACATGTCAATTGTCTCAGGATATGGATTGTGGAAAGTTTGTTCATTGGCAATACACACCAAACAACTGAATTACATTACAAATAAATGCTTTTGAGTAAGATCGTTTGTTTAAAAAAAACGTTCCAAAACTAATTTGCATTTGTGAAATTGACATCACATGATCATTTTAACTGCGCAAAACCCAGAAAAACTTTTCAGTCAACTGTTGGTAAGCTTTTAAGGATTTTAACTCAAAGTTTTTGCACAATTAGATTGCCATACAAGAAATAAAAGTATTCATTAGAAATTTAAAATTATTTCATCGATAAAAGAAAGGAACAGTAGTTATGTATTTGAGTTAAATCATACGTAACCATTGGTAATTAAGCTAGGAAATTTATAAACTGATTTAAATATTATTTTTCTTTTACATAATTTTTATTAAATCGTGTTTACAACTTAATATCTCAGAAGCTTAAATCATAAATTCCTTTTTAAGAATTCAGAATTCAACTTATATTCCATTGAGTGTTGCTTTTTATTTTAATTTATTAATGAAATATAAAAATCAGATACTCTATGTTCTTTTGACAGAACCTCTCGTAGAATTCAGTGTTACAATCTATAGAAACTGAAGGTATCTGTGTTTTGGTGTGTTCTTTTCTAGAAATATATTTTGAAACCAATTCCTGATTTAACTCAACTAATCTGATTCTAATTAAGTCACTTTTCATTCAACCACGATTAACTCAGTTATTCTAATAAAAGTAATTTAGGCATAAAATATAAGTACACTGGAGGTTTTAATAAAAATAGCTTTTTATAAAAAAAATTAGTGAATAATATTTACAGAATTTAATATAACAATTTTAAATTTCATTTTTAACTGCTATATTTTTAATAAAATAAAATGCATTTCCTAAACACTTTTCTGAAATTTATTTTGTATGTTAGTGCAATTAATACATTTTATTTAATTTTTTTTTTTCTAAAATTCGAGATTTATTTTCCCTTTCTGATCAAAACCAAGTTCGGTTAAATTTTAGAATTAAATACTTTATTACACTAAAATTATGGGTCCAATCCAAATTTTAAAACGTTAAATATGATAAATTATGGAGATTATAAAAATTAAATTATTATTAACTTCTGAAAATGTAGACTTAAAAATCGTTAGGTAAGCACTTGCTGGGTAAAAAATTAATCCAATTTTATTCTGTTCGATTTAATTCCAATGCAGCCAAATGTAACCCGTATAAATTACTATAATAATCACTTTAATACCTTTTTCTTTGAATAAATTCAAAAATAATTTATGAACTGTTAAGAAGAGATATTAAATATTTCGCTATTAGTGGTAATAAATGGTTACTAAAGAGAGAAAAAGTGCTCGTGAAAATGAGACTGAAGAAAAATATCGGCTCTTTTTTCTTGACTTCACTTCAGTATGAATTCGTTCAAAAGGTCATTTTGATTATCTTGGATATCCTCATCCATCTGCAGTTGAGAAATTATTGTTCCTATTTTAGGAACACTTCCTGTGACGCATCGCGTGCGCCTTCACCACCCCATAAAACAGTTGTGGCCATTTAAATGAGCCTTATTGAGCTCTCATCTTTTGTTCTTGGCAAGTATGTAGTGCACGTGTAGTAACAGCACTCCACTTGTGAGTGAATGCCGTTTACTGTTTTACGTATGGACCTAAAAAATCATTTTCTCTTTTACTGTAGAAGATATATGGGCTATTTTTTCACCTAAATCTTGCATTGCTTTTTATCATGCGAAGTTAAAAGAAAGAATTGGAGCTCGTGTAAGATGCCTTTCAGCTTCTTCAAGGGTATTTCGATTTTCTGTTGCCAGTTCGTCTTAAATGTGGTGCAACGGCTTAAGTGAAGAGGAAGATTTATTTTGTTTTGCATTTCTATTGCTGAAAGATTACTTTTTAATCTCTCTGCAAATGTTTTCTAGTGCCTGACTGTAAAAAAAGGCTAAAAAGCTTGTTCTTAAAATTTTGATATTCTATCTCAGGATAAGCTATTTTATTGTTTAAATTAAATTCATAGACTAGATTCTCTGTTTCTTCAATTAAGTAGTTATGTCTACATTTTTTAAAATTAAATCAGCAATAAATATAGAAAATAATTTTTGTTAAGTCCATATGTATAAACCTAAAATTAAAATACTTATTAATAATGTAACAAAAAAAAAATCTGAAATTTTTTTTGTTAGTTATTTTAAAACATATTTCCCTCTTCGTTTAATTTGCTGAGAAAAATATGTTGTTTTAATTAAATGAAATCAATCAAAGCTTTGGTGAATTAAAACTTTTATACATATTTTTTATTTAGAAATAACTTAAAATTAGAATCTGCACATATAATCTGACCTAAAAATATTATTAATTAGTTATATAAATTTAATAAATATATGTAAAATTTAAATTCAAATTGCTAAATAAAATAAATGCCATATAAGTATTTTAAGAATTTGTCATTTTAAAATAAAAAAAATGGTTTTAAAGGCATGTGGTATAAACAAATTCAGATTTAGCTAATTATATTATTCTTTGAAATATATTGATGTCATATAGCAGATAATTTAATAATTCAAATCTGTTATAAATCATTTTTATTAGTGGGAGCATTATCTTCAAGGATAAATTGTCATAGAGAGTTAGATATGTAATCGAATCATTACGATTCTAAAGTTATAAAACTCGGAAAACATCTAGGCATTCACTCTGACATATATGCATGCAGAAACCATCACCATTTCATATAACAGTTCTGATCTTTTAAATGAGCCTTATTGAATCATATTATTGCTGTAATAAGTTGTAAAAGCAAAGCACAACTTACTGATGTTCATCAATGTGGTTGCTTACTGTTTACCAATGTGGGATCCTCCTTTTTGAGATACACAGGTGTATTGGTTGGCCGTGCCTTTGAATTGTTTTAGTATTTATTAGTAGATAGCTGCTTAGTTAAGAATTTCACTAAATCTTTTGGAATACCCTAGTAAAGATTTGTGGATGGATTTTTCGTTGATTGTATCTACGTATCGAAAAAGATTAACCACAGAAAAATTCAAAATAACTGCTTTGACATATATGCATGCAAAAATAAGAAGTAAAATAGCACGTTTTGTTGTTCAACTGCGCCTAAGATCTAATCAAGGGACACATCTTTTAGTATAGTAACGGTTACTTCTGCTCTGTAGTGTGCTAAGCTATATTATAATAAATATCACTAAACGGATGTTTTTTTTCTTTTTTTTTTTAATAATCAATATAGCTTTTTCATATAATAAAATAAATAGCTTTAATTAAATTTAAAATTTTATTGTATTTAACAAAAAACAATGTAAAGATTTCTATGAGTTTAAAATTGCAATTTTAAGAATCATATGATAAATAACTATATTGCTGTTTTTTTTTTTTTTTCTTAAATAAACCGCATGATCTTTATCTAAATTAATCCCTCTGTTTTTACTGAAAAATTCTGCAATTAATTTTTGATATTTTTGTCCGAAGTGAAAATTGAGTTAAGAGGTATTATCTGATGTGGCTTTGGTCCAAAAACAGTTATAGCATGAAGTTGTATCTAAAGAGTATTTCAAACTACATTAACTAAAAGGAAACAAAGTAAAAAAAGCAACCAAATGAACTTGATGCAAATTTATTTATTACGTAAATAGTTTCAAATTTGTCTTCAGAGTAATGAATTTTCACTCATTTCTAATTGCTTACTGTTTATGGCTCAATCTTGTTTACTTTTTGTTGTTAAATTATTTGATTTGTATAATTTTTATTTTGATTCCATGTGGATTCTAAAAAATAAATTAACAAAAACTTATCAATTTCTAAAAAGCTGCTTTTTCCACGCCGAAGAATTAAATGGAGAAAAGAACATGAATATTTATTTATAAAAATTTACTAATTAAAATTTATCTAATTTTTTATACTTTAATTTTTTATATTTACTTAAACTCATCTAATTATTTATCTAATATCATTATAAAAGAATCTAAAAAAATTACAGAGTTTTTAGATTCTTTTTATAATGATAACCCGTATGAATTTCTTTTAAAAAATCCTGGAAATATTTAAGACATTTAAATTATAAATATTGTATTTCCTTTTTTGTCAAAATTTCAAAATATATAATTATTAATTTTTAAATATTTTTTTTTAATAAATTAAAATATAATATATATTACAATTTATTGTAGTTGATATTTTAAAGTTTATTTACACTTAATTATAAAATAAATTGTATGTGATAAAAAGGAAAAATAGCAAAAATAAAATAAATTCATGTTATAAGAGCATTTGAGTTTAACTTGGAATGGCTTTTACGAATTTATTAAGCTAAATATAAGGATTTATAAGGCTTAGGCTCTCTACAACTGTTTCAGCTTAAAGTTTACTTATTTCTGTTGATATTAAATTTAGCTGTATGAAAATAAAAAAAAGAACAAGCTTCAATTCATTTACTTTGTAAAGGTAGGAATCATTAAAAAATAGTTTTATTAACTGGTTTGTAGAATATGACCTAAGGTTTCAATATTTAAGTTTTAACAAAGAATGGAGAATTAACAAACAGAAATGGAGAATTCAATCTCTAACTCTGTTTTAATTTTGTTAATTTATTTCCAATAATATTAAAGTAGCTCACCGTGACCTACTAATTAGACATCGTTCTTTGGAATAGTATATTCCGGTTTCGATCCCAAAATGTGTTGAACAGTGGAAAATGGCTATTGTTCTTTCAATGTACTTCTCTCGAGATGTGAGCTCGGAATTTTACCAATTTCCTCCATTGTAATATGTGAATACATATACACAAGAATCTATAAAAAAGTTTTCTTGGAAAGCATTCCACTGTGGATGTACCAATGCATTACAAACGTTGAGCTGTTTGGATTTCAATTTCATGCAATTCATTAAAGTAATTGTGTTAAACGAAAGATTTTATTTTTAAAATTATCAAAATGTTCCTGCTTTCTAAACTTTAGTGTTGATCCTGATAATAGTTTCTGATTGCTAATTTGTTAGATTAAGATGAATAGTTCACGGCCGAAAGGTTATCGATTTCAATAACAAGGCTGTTATTGAGTTGCTTAAGAATCTGATAGGCTGATTTGGCATCTACATATGCAGATAAATATCTGCTATCTGCTTTGGATTTAAGAAATCCTTAAAATAGTTTACTATCTATTGAAGATAAGGGCGAGTAATATCCAGTCTGTTTCTTTTTCGCCTATATTGCGATTTACTGGATATTGAAAGTAAGAAATGTTACGTCGGAAAATTCCAAGGGATGAACGGATGCATTATCTTCGTTTTTTTAAACTCAACGCTTTCTTTCTATATCTTATAATCATGTATCTTTATATCATGCTCTATGCACGTGTTTGTTTCGTACAAAAAAATGAAAGAACACAAATTTTTGGCTATTACTGAATTTATTTTTGTCAAAAGTTCTTATTTATATGACTTGCTAGATTTAATGTTTTTTCTCTCTCTTTAACTTTTAAAATACTTCCTTAACTACATTTAAAGAATTGATGAAATAATATTTATGAAATAAGAATTAAATCAACTATGATAACCTGATGACAAAAATATTTGAATTTTGAAAGGCAATAGCTTCGATACATGACTATACTAAAGATCATATTGAGATGAACTTTGCATAAACATTAGTAAATTCTATTATCGGTGTAGAAGTTTAGACAGAAGAGTGCCAGTTCCTGTCTTTCATTTGATTTGAATTCAAAATTGTGGAACATTTATCTATATTTTATCTGTTTGGTCGGCAGAAATAGACAATGACAATGGAACTGCTTGGCAATATAAAAATAGAATTAAGAATTAAAAATTTATCAAACGAATCAAACTGTATTTTAATTTCAATAGAAAACACTTTGTAGATACTTGTTCCTAAATTAGTGAATTAGTGTAGTGAATGGAAAAAAAGTACCTCAAATTATTGGGTTGATGACAAATATAAATGCATAACTAATTGATTATAGGTGTACTAAATACATTTTATCTCAATTTCTTCAGTATTTTCGTGACTAAACTCATTCTTATTTCATTGTTCTTTGCGTTCCTGCCCCCCACTGGAATCGATTAACACTCCAATGGACCACAGGAGTTCTTAACTCCTTTTCCACATTTACATTTAATAGAAACATTTCGTGATATGTGATTATAAATTTGGGACTTTTATTTAATAAAAACATAACAATTTCTATGCAAAGATATTTTTAATTTCCTCAGCTAATTTTTAGCTTTTCTCTTATATTATGATTCTATGAAATTTTGAAATACAATGAGAAAATGAGTTTTAAAGTCCATTTTTTATTCCTGTTTTTTTAAGTTTTTAAAAAAATATTGTAGGAAAAAAAAAGGAAAGGAAAAGAAGGACAATAGTTTCAGGATTTCACAGAATTCTTTTTACTACAAGCCCGGATATATTTGTTAATCAGCAGTTAATTTCTGGTGTAGTGATTTTAAAATTATTTATTTTATTTAATTATAATTTAGCACCTGAGTTCTTGCAGTTTGTTAGAATAAATACTGTATGTGTTTTGCTCAAAATTTAACTGTCAAAAAAAATTAATTACTTATCATGCGTGCATCTGTATTTGTATTCCAGAAATTGGAAATAAAATTATTTTAAAACATTCCGATGCCACCTGCTCTGTCTAATGGTTAGCATGTCTGACTGCGGATAGGGAGGTCTGGGTTCGGACAGGAATGCACTTTCTCTCTCTATCCTGTCTTTATCCTTTCCTTGTATGAATAGTTGCTTACTTTATAAACGGGTACCAATGGCATGTGTGTTCAGAGGTATAGTCAGTCTTCTGCCCTTGTGGTTCCTCTCCAGAAAAGAAGCTTCGAACTACCACCCTATGCCAAATCTTCTAGACCTGGTGTGGGCTTTCCTGCATCAGGGAGATAAGCAACAACAACAGTAAATATTCCGCTAAAATAAAAGTGGCGATTTTTTCCCCCGCTTGCTTTATCACCTTAACTTGTTGTTAAAATCGCCAATAAATCAAAAGTGCTTCGCCAAATAAAGGAGAGTTATCGCATAATCAACACTGTCCAAGGGCAAGAATATTTTGCAACTTGATTTTAAATTTCTTCCACACTTCGAAAAATCAGGGTTGCTTTTCTCCGCTGAACGAAAATAAAAAGAACTTTCGATAGCACACTTGCAAAGCTGGTCGAACGTGGAAGAGTTGCTCTGCGACCTAGTTGCTGTACTCGCCCTTTGACCCACAGCCTTGGGCTTCGCAGACCGATATCATCTGGGAAAAGTGGGTTATTATTTTACACACTTTTAATTCGAAGAAAGCCGGTTTCGTCAAAATCATTTGCATACCTGTCAGATGAAACTTGGTTCAGAGCTCGAGTTCGAGTTTCATTTCGACCTTTGTGCCGCATCGTTTGCTGAAATTCCATTGTCCTGGATGAGGCTCATTGAATTTTCTCTGTGGTCTACAGTTTCTCTTATCATGCATCCATTTGTGGGAAAAAAATAATATACGCTTAGATCAGATCTAAAAAAATGTATTTTAAAATAAAGATTTCTAGCACTTAATATTAAATTGCATTTTATATTTAGCCATTAACAATGACTTTGAAACATAGATTATATTAAGATGAGATTATCAATGTCCGAAAACAAAGGGCTTGCAATTGATACTACATAATTGTGTCAAATATTTTATTATATGAATTCATAACTCAGATATTTTTAATTTAGAGATCAAATGCTGTAAAACCACTAGTGTTTCACGAAAAAAGTGTCCCTTGATTAATCTTCGTACTGTTAAGCAATCGAAGAAGATGGGGTTGCATTTCTGTTTTTACATACATGTTTGTCTGAGCAGATGGTTGAAATTTTTTTTTTTTTTTTTTTTTTTTTTTTTAATGTGACGAGGACATGCAATTCCCTACTTTTAAAAAGTCTTTCCGTACTCAAGCATGCAATAAGTTATAAACTACATTTCGGGATGTTGTGAAAAATCGAAATGAAATTATCTGATGCTGCCGAGGTTGCCAACCAACACTTAAGAAATATCAAGTTGTTCTGCTTCCAGAATTTTTACATTTTTAGTTACGCAGATATTTAGCTTTTTCCTTGCAGATACAAAATAAATAGTAAAATTATTTACTGTAAATTTTAATATTTTTAATTTACTTATTTTATATTTTATAAATTTCAAAAATTACTTATTTAATTTCAACTTTTTTAATTTAAAATAAAAATTTCAAAATTAAAAACGTGATTTATTTTTTAAACTTAATTTAGTGTTTGCAATTTACTTTTACTTAAAAATTATTTTTTGACCTTTCATTTTTTATCTAAAGTATTTGAATATAAATTAAAAAATAATTTTGAAATTTTTTTCAATTTATTAAGAAATTGAAAGAAATTCATTTAAAATTTAATTTTACCCAAAATTTCTTAAACTTTTAAATAATAAATATAACTTTTAAAGCATGAGCTATTTTATCATGTTTTAAAAAAAGTTTGCTTTTGAACTGTAACATTTAAAAAAATCTGCTTATCTTAAAGTGAAATTTTGAAGCATATCTAATCCATGTGTTAGGAAAACTTGGCCGCACTCTTCTTGCAAACACACTTTTGGCAACAGCTTGAAAATTAATATAAGCACTGCTTTTACCCTGACATCCCAAATTCCCAGAATTTTGAAAACGATTCAAGATTAGAATCTTATTTTACTTTTTAATTCAAATCGTTATAACTTTAATATAAAATACTAGTTAAAGATTTGATTTTGAAATTTCAATAGGAATGGTTCACACACTTTTAATAAAATTTTTAGTTAAGTTACTTAATAAGGAATTCTTAATTCATGAAAAGTGATTTTACCGATGAGTTTTTTCGTTTAGTTAATTATTAATCTTAGTTACAATTTTTAATATAATATAAATTAATTATCGCTATGAAATCCTTTTTTCCCAAACATTGGCTGGGTTTAGTGAGGGAAAATTTTCTAATATAAAAATTTCAAAATAAAGAAGTATTTTTAAATTTAATTCAGAGTTACTTATTTGCTTTTACTTAAAAAAAATCAATATATATATATATATATATATAAACGGTTAGTAGTCCCATGATTATCCTTATATAAAAGGAGAAAGATCCCAACTTTTTAGAGCTTGTAATTATGTTGCTTTTGGTTGCCAAAATAAAAATTATAATTTAAAAAGGTTTTTTTAGTTATGATTTTAATAAATTTGTTTTAAATATCATATTATTGTACTCCAAGAAAAAAGGCAACTTTTCGAAATATGATTGCGACAACAACAAATTAATGAAATCGATGATTGTGATTTAAGAATCATTCTTTCACATTCTGTTCTAAAACTTAACCGGAACATTTAAGTCACAGAATGGATCTCTGTTTATGCAATTCAGAATGTAGTCCACACTTTGCCTTCTCTATAATCCTGACTCTAAGCTTTCCGTTTCTTTCTCAACGTTTAATTTTCTAATCCTAATCGAAAACAATATCCAGATATTTGTTAGACCTCACACAGATAACTCCATTCAATGGATCATCTTTCTCAATTGTTGTATATCATTATTCTTTTTCTTCTTTGCCTTTGTAAACTGCATGGGAACGCAAATTTGTCTTCATATTTTCTGCTTGTGCTTGTTCTACTTTATTGTTTCTCTTGTGATATTCTTATTGATTATATGGATATATTTGAAGCTCAACAATAATTTTAGAATCTGTTATTTTCTTTCATAATTTTTTTTATCTATATTCTATTTATATAAATAAAATCCTTATTATGTTCGTCTACCGAATTTTTGTCCCCGAAATGAATTGTGGATTGCAGCATGAAATGGAGTAGATTTTATATAAAGATATTGGGCGTTGTCTTAAGACATACTTCCCTTCGAAATTTTGGTTACAGTGTTTGTTATTAATATAAAGTATAATTAACATTGATTTGATCTCACTGTAAAGTAGCTTACTCTGTGATGAGCATTATTTCATAACTCCTTTGCTTCAGAAGGGTGTGGTCCCCTCTTTTAAAGTTGTTATTTGTTTGTAACGAATGGGTGTATTAAAAAAATACATGTGGCATCAAACCCTTTCTTTTTTTCTACATTCCCATATACTTTTTTTAAATAATGATATTTACTATTTTTTCGAGTTTTGTAATTGTTTTTTCTCTCGTCAGCAAATGTGTTTTTGTTTTTCCCTGCATTTCATCAATCGTTAATGCATTGAAAACTGATGACAGGAATGTTGAATTCAATATTTAATAACTTCGTAACTAAAAAAAAATTTTAAAGCATTCCATACATTATTCGATTTATCCTATTTGTTCTTTGTTAGTCCTCATTTTGTGGTGCAACACAGCGTTTTGAACAAAGTTAAGTTAATATTAAATATACGTATCATATTATATATGAATGTAATGCCCTTATTCGATTGACTGTTTCAGATGTTCTCGATATTGAAGAATTACATCTTATTTCCATGAAGGGCCTATTTGATTCCATAAACAAAATAGGAGACCCTAATAGATGGAGCTTGGTTATTATAGATTGAAAGCTTGGTACAAAATGCTTTCATCAGATGTGCTTTGACTGTCAAATCCAATTAAGAAGAAATAATAAAAAAAATTTTTTTTTCAAATTGCAATTTTTCCTGAAAAATAGATACATGTTTTCAACTGGAAGTCACGACCTCGCCATTTCAACGGTGTAGTTATTAACATCTACATCATTGCTTGTGATTATTTTAAATTAAATTTTTATAGAAACTTGAATGGTATTTTGGCATATTTTTTGGACTCCTCGACACCTTTGACGCTGCCTTTTTCGATAACCGTTCACAATTTTAATTATAAAAAACTATAGACATTGAAAAATCTTTGGAACTATTAACTTTTTCGATCAACAACTGACAATTTCTTGGAACAGTGTATAAAAATAAATTGGTACTTTCTACCTCTTTTCGCTAGTCATATCAGATGTATAACTAAGAATTATGATCATATATCTTATTAAACTTTGTTTATTTGTTGATGTTCTTTTGGGTGGTGTATAGTGGTAAGTGAATATTTTGGGCAAGTTGTTTAACTAATTTCACCTTCAAAAACTTGTGTTAATGACTTTTTAAAACTGATTGGATTTAATCTGCTACACTTTGTTGATATGTATCAATCATCAATAATTTGAGTAATATTCTGGTATTTTGATGGTCAGATTATGATGATATGATCCGAATTCTCTAGGTTTGTGACGAACTGGCAGCTGAATTGTTAGTACTTTGGCTAATAATTAATTTAACGATTTCATTTCACGTACGTATTTTCGCATTTGTTCACAACCACTTTAAGTCTCGGTAGAATTTAAACCTTGTGTGCAAAATATAACTGTGCAACGATAAATAAACCAAGTCATCCGACTTTTGAGCTAAAATCGGAAATTGCTGAGTTGAAATACATTTTATAAATAAAGATTTTGAAAGTGACGATTCACGTATTCTACATCGACATTTTTCTTTACGAAAATAGCATGATACTTATTCTGAAAATTTTTATTTTTTTCGTTATAGCCTGTCTAGATACATTGTGCTTTTGTTATTAATAAATGTAACAAACCCAGTCTTTAAATGAATGGTCGATGCTTACTGACGAGGTAATTGTCGTCGAAACTGTCGTCAAGCGACAAGAATTCTAGAATCTAGATTATAAGTAGAATTGGAAAACTCTTTTCACTTAACTGCCTTGCGTTTCGTGAGTTTTCTGAAAGTGTTTTTAAGGAAAAAGCGATTGGATTCAGTCCAAGTTGTTTTTTTTTTTTTTTTTTTCTACCACCCTCTACTTTTTGGCGCATGATTCAGTTGTTTGTTTCTTTGCCGCATTTCTGTGTGCATTTCAGGAATTTTTAGGCGAATCAGATGTCACACTTTCATTCATCTTTTATACGCGCGAGTTTAATTTTAGAAAAAGACTGCGCGATACATATAGTGTTTAAAGACCTTTTCGCCTTTTCTTTAAAAAAATATTATTCATCGGAATGACTAATGAGTTGGATCGAACGCAGGGAATCCCAACCCATGGCATACTTGCCCTGGGGGGTGTAAGGAAATGGCGGGAAGCATAAATACAAAAGATTTAAGTTAAAGTTAGAAAATATTTGAAAGATTTATGAAAGATGGATGCTGACACAAAATAAGAAATAAATTAGAGTAATTGATTTCTAAATGCTTTCACCATATTTTCTAATAAAATCTGATGAAATTAAAATAGATATATTATAATTATCTAAGATTTATTAAGAAAATATTATAATAATCTTAGATTAAAAGTTCAAAATTAAGGCTAAATTTATGTTGAGTCTTCAGAGGATTCATCATAATTTTGTTCCAAACATAACATGTTTGAACTGTTCCAAATTGAATCCAACAAAATCTAACTGAAGCATTTAATAATATTAAATATTATTAAACAAGAGTATCATGATACCATATAGTCATAGATAATATAACTACTGAAAATTTTTGTTGAGCTATTCAAAGGTAACATCCTTTCTTATACTCATAAAAGTTATACCTGGTTGGTTAGGGTGTTCGTTCTTGTTATCAAAATGTAGTGATTTCGAATCCCGACCCAAACAAAGATCCGTCGTGTTTGCTAATGGTGACTGGATCACGTTAAATATATCGTGGTTGCAATGCCTTCCGTGTGAAATGATACTTCTGGGGGTAGCAGGCCAAGTATTGGGGAGTCTTCCGCTTGAGACCTGCTTCTAAATTACTAAAAATTCTACCCTACTCCTTCTATCTAACTTGTAGAGCCTCACTCTGTGTAAGGTAAAGGAAAGCATGCTGGTACAGCAACAACATGTCCCAAGAAATAAAATCTGAAAAATTCCCAAGCGCCTACCACATCAGCGGTGTATGTAGAAAAGTAGAAACCAACATCATTACTCATTCACAGGTCATCCGTAATTTTTGATTTTTTAATCTGAAGAGTGCTATCGCACCACTAACCACACTGAGTTCAATTTGTAATACTCTTCAAAAAAGAGTTGGTATTTTTTTCCAATTATGAGACAAAAACTCACTGTTATTTAATGATTTACACATTACAAAGTTGATGGTATCATGTTTGATCTTAATCAGTATTGAACAAAAGGAGATGGTTGTTGCGCTTCTGCATACACATTTGTTGGAATGAATGCATGTGGTGTTTTCATGGTTTTCTCCTTTGCGATACATGAATATGGCCTGTTATCGAATAACATGATGATGTGGCAGATAAACCATGTCTTACAATGAATTTCTGCTGTTAGGCTATATGTTATGTATGTTAAAAATTAATGAATGGAATAAATCTTCCAATTAATGAAAAGTTACTGGCTGGAAATTAGAAAATACTATGTTTTTGGGCAGTTAAGTATCTATTTTATAGCTTCCTTTATCAGTATTTATTTTTGAAAAAAAAATTATTTGAAAATTTTAAGATAAAAATACTATATCTTTTAGATAAATAATGTTTTTATTGCAGTTGTTGAATCTTCTTGCATTTAGAAACAACTCTGCATTCAGAGAGTATCTGTCTAAAGAAATGTTAGTATTTTAAATTTATTTTATCAGTTATTTTTTACAAGACCTTAAATTTTAACTTGTCATTTGTTCAAGTTATCAATGTTATACACTTACCCATTGAAATCAAATTTAATAAACTAAAAAATGGTCCATCACCACTAATTAATTACAAAATTATTTGTATAGGCGCAGTTCTTGTACCACAATTTTAAAACATCTAAGAGCAAGTTAAAGAAGAGAATTCGTTAGCTTCTCCTTTCAGGATTTAAAATGTATTCTCTTTCTATTTTCATTGGCGACGTTTTTTCTATTGTAAACTTCTACGAAAGATAGTTAAATTTCACTGGATAAAAAAGTAAGAGATACTTTTGAGAACCAAACCTTTTATTATTAGTTTAATCCTGCATAGTCGCTGAATTGTTTTTCTTTATACCTTTCAACTAGCAGGATTCGATACATTTTACAACTAATCAAAGTCAATTTCCTTATATTTGTTTATTGTCAGTTTTTCAAAACTGATATCAAATGAAGGGTATATTAAGAAGTATTCCAAAAATATATGCTCGAAGTGGGAATCAAATTTATGAACTTTTTGATTGAAGTATAATGTATTATTTCAACTACCACTCTAATTACTTACGAGGTAATATACTATTTTACCATGCAGTTCTCTATAGGTTTGGAAAAAACAAGAGCCACCCATTTTTTTTTTTTTTCTTAATTTTTCTTTATGCTTTTCTCCTGCAAGGGAATCAATTCATCACTAGATGGCGCTTTTACATTTGATACTTGTCATATGATAAATATTAAGCGTAGATTGTTTACATTACACAGTTGTGTATATTCGTATTTGAATTACGTAAATGAGCTCTGAATTTTATTTTATGCTGAAACTTGATGCAATTTTTTTTTTTAATTTTTATTGTGTCATTTAATAATAAATAACACCATTAAATTTCATATTTTTTCAAATTCTTCTTTGCTTGAATAAACTGAATATTTTAAATAAACTGAGAAAAGTAAACAAATAATATTTTTGCGAAAAAAAGAAGCTTTGAGATGTTGCAGAGAAATTTATCATCACAATTGTTTTCTGAGAAATAATTAGTAGATAATCAAGTAGTTTATATTCTATCATACACAGTTGCCAAATTTTTTGCCAAAATAACCACGTATCCCAAATTTAGTCGTCATTTTATCCTTTAACCGAACATAGCATTTTAAAATTAGTTTGACTAAAATACTCATTATGGACAACATTGGAGACAAAATGGCGATAAATTAAAAGATGAAAATGGCGATAAATGGACAAATTAGTATAAATATTATTGAGAAACAGCTTGTAACGTATTAGATTCTTATTTAATAAAGTTTTTGTGGCGACGCATCAAACAAACAAAAAAAAATATAATTGAGCGCACTGGACATGTGACTTTGACGTCATATGAAGTGAGTCAATTTTCACTTTTACATGATTTCTACTCATCTCACATTCCATACATGTCCATGCGAAACACCAGCGTTTATCGAAAAGGTGATTCATGGTATGTCGTAGCTATTTTTAAAGAATTTCAGGATAAAATTAGTTTTAAAAAGTCATAAACTTAAAATTTGCGCCTCTTTTTAAAAACCTCATTGGAGCATATTTAACTCACTGTTCTCTTTTTAGATAATTTTTGCTGTAAATTAATATTTCACATCTAATACGTAACTATTAATTGAAAAATAAAATTACTTGTTTATTAATATAGATATTTTAGTAATAAAGCTGGTCTTTTTGACGAGAAGGCAATCGAAATAAGGAGTTGTTGGACCGAAACCCAGAGTACTAACTATTCAGTTGTCAACTTGGCTTCACACAAAAAGCTCCTGCCACTTAGAGAGCAATTCTATTTTTCACTGCAGGTGTTTTATTTATTCAAATGTACAGAAGCTAAATCTTTATATTATGACGTAATAGTATGAAAATAATATATTTTGAAAACGAATGACGTAATTAAGTACAAATATTGTACTTTAAAATTGCTCTGAATTCAATTACAAAGTGCTTAAATTCTACTCAACAAAGGAAAAAGAATATTTATATGGTAAAGTAACCCCTCAGAAGCTGCCAACCCATCTTTTCACAAAATTTAAATGATATCATTTGTATGCCCATAAATATCATCATGTCATCCATTTACAGTTTTGCAGAAAAGCAATGATTAGACATGTTGGGCTTTCCTGGCTGTTCAATCTTATTCACGGCCTACGGATGGAAATAACAGAATGAAATAAAATAAAAAAAAAAACAGTGTTTATCAGAAGAATATGATATATCAGGAAGATCTCCGTTCAATTAAGAGTCATTTAACGAGAAATTGCATGTGTTGATCGACTTCCTTTGAAGGAAGAAACGGAGATATGTTGCAATAAATAAATATTCGTTCGTTTTACTTTGCTTCTTCGAATCCAAAAATAAAGAAGGATCTCATTATTTTTGCCCATAAAGCTGTTTTTACTTTCAAGTGAATAAAAAATAAGGTATTATTTTTTTTAAAACTGAAACACCAAACTAAAGTTTCATATGATGCAGGGTTTCTAAATTTAGTATTCTTCAAAGAATATTGCTTGCACGAGGTCTCAAAAGACCACTGATAGTTTTTTTCCCTTGCTTTATATAAATTAGAAATCGAATTTTACTTAAACTTCAGGCACACTTTAATTATCTGGATTTTGGGACTAAAATTGATATGACCTTGCTTTTTAGAGCGGATGGTCACAGGTTTCCTTTCCACTTTTTTTATTGAGTATTATTCTGTCTGTAATTTAAAAATCTCATTATCTGTTTTATTTATTACAGAAATATTATGAAATTTCTTTGTATACGAAGAAATACATATCGTATTATAACGAAGTTATGTTTGAAATACGTTGATTTTGTTTTATATCTTAGGAAATATTACGTAATTTTATTTCTGTTTTATGTTCACTCAGTTTTTTATTATTTATTGTATATTAATTTATATAAACAAGTGTGTTTTTCTCTCTCTCCACATAGGTATTATACTATAAATACATTTGAAAATAAGTTTGTTTTAATTCTAGGAAATATTATCGAATTATGTTTCTACATTACTGCTTTCAAAAGAGTTGATTATTGTTAAAACTAAGTAACACGACAGCCTTGTGCCCATATCTATTTTCGGTGACTGAAGACACCGGGGTGCGAAGCATATGTCCCCAGTTAGGCGATCAGCCTAACGCGAAACTCCCAGTATTTAGTTTTCAAGCATGCTCAGCACTCAGCTTTATTGGCTTAACTGAAAGGATGAGTCGACTTTGCCCAGCCTGAGAACCGAATCTCGAATCTGAATAGCTCCAAATTCTGTTTCTTCTTTAAGTGTTGGTTTCAACATATTAATTATTATTTACTTATCATATTTCATAAAAATGTTTATTCTTTAAGGAATATTTTATGCGACAAATATACCTAAAATGTCTTAACTTCTACTTTATACCTTCGATATGTGATCAAATTCTATTTCTACTTCATTACCACACTCATATTAAAATTATATTTATCTATATATTTCATATAAAACAAGTATCAACATTCAAATACCAAATTTCTCTACATGAACATTCAAATACCAAATTATCTACCTAGTTTCATATCAAACAAGTATAAACATTTCAAATATACTTTTAAATTCAGTTTTAAATTTTCGTTGTGGAAAATCCGGTATTTTTTGTGTGAAGAAGTGTTTCATTTTTGGATGAACAATCATGAAGTTCTCAATTTGTTATAGCCTCCGAGGATGAAGTTGAAGAAACGAGTTATTTCACTCTTGATTTTTATGTCCGCTTCCATTTCTTGATTTCAGCCGGTTTTCCTAACGGTCGTCCGGTAAGTGGGTCGTCCTCCACTCCCCGGTGCCACAGGGGCAGAAGAAAGAGAGGCAAGCCCTTTCTCTCTGTTGGCCTGTCTCACAGAACCAATTACCTATGTTACTTTTTCCTTAAAATAAAGCCACCAACTGAATGCTTAAAAAGGGCATCCCCATTAAAAAACGAATGACGCAGCTGTGAATTACGCGCCGCTATAAGCGCTTCTAAAATTAGTAACTTCTGCATTATTTATTAGTATTAGGAAAATAAACATCCCAAGTTGTTGATTCTTGATTCTAGGTATTGGTTGTTGTTTTTTAAAGTCATGATGCAACATAAAATGAAGCATCTTAAAATAATTTGTGTAGGCCAGTTTCCATAGCTGTAAAAAAAGTCTATTTTCCAACATTTCTGTTCTCAAATAACACAGCAACTTTTTTTGGGTGTGCCTAGTCAGGAGATTGATTTAACGAGTGATTCATCATAAAAATCATGCGTTTTTTTAATTTTTATTATAGTAAAATTTCAATCAAGTTGAGTTTCCCTTCAAAACTAAATTTTTTTTTATTACAATTACAAAGTAACATAATATCAGTCCATTAATAATTTTAATATTTATTGAAAAATGAAGTTCCTACATGGGCATTTCATTGAACTTTATCAAAAATATTGATGTATTTTTATTTTTTAAAACATTTGAATTGCTTAAATTATATTACATAGAGTAAACCTATCATAATGGAAGATGTATCTCTTTGCATTGATTTTAGACAAAAGGCTGTAGCCATTTCACCCTTTTCCTACAAGAGAGTGTTCTTAGGAAAGAGTTTAGTGGCAAGAGAGTACGACATCTAACTAAACCATAATCTGCTTAGTATGAGAATTAATGCTTCAATAAGATCTAATATTCATGTGGATTTCAGTCGAAAAAGTCGCAGTCTAATTACCATTCAAAATGACAAGACAGTTGGCTGTTTATTAATTTTAGTCGGTAGAAATTGGCTGCTGAAAATATAATACAATAATAAAATTTAATTTCAGTATTTTAGTGTCATTATCGAATTAAGTAATAAGATTTATACTTAACATGATTTAGCAAGCGTTTTTTTTTTTTTTTTTTCATAACTATAGTCGTTAAAATTCCATATCAATAGATGTGAATAAATTTTTGCAGAAACTGGTCAATGTAGATACTAAAAATTGAAAAGAACTATTTTAACGAAGATGGATAAAAAAAAA
>JAPDSC010141540.1:0-10553 GCA_026290005.1 Latrodectus geometricus
TCATATTAAATACAAAATCAACTTAATATATCAGAGTAATAATAGATTTATTATATGAATATTAAGTGCGAAGTATTTATTATCCAGAAATAAAAAGAAATATTTTTTACCAAAAAAAATTATTTTTATGACAAAAAATTTTAAAATGCATGTTAAATAAACTGTTAATTAAGTAGTAGTCTCAATATGTTTTTTGCAACAAATTAAAATGCGTGAAATTATATTTTTAAAATCTTTCTTAATGTGTTCATTAAATTCTTTCTGGTTTTTTAATACATATTTTGTAAATAAAAATGACGGTAAAGTAAGAAATCTTCGTAGCAGAAAAAATGATGAGAAAAGAAGTTTTATTATATCATAATTAGTTTAAATTATAAGAAAGAATATGTAACAAAAAATGGTTATGATTAGTAAAAAATTGTGGTTATTTTACGCCTGCTACCTATCTTTAATTAGAGCCTTAAAGAGAATGAGAAAATTTTAATTTTTACGCTATATATTATCACTTAATTTAGAAAATCCTATTTTTATACATTATCTTTGGTAAAACGTATAAAAAATTAAATTTAGTATAATGTTTTTATGCTTTTACCAAAGTTCAAAAAATAAAATTTTTTAAAATTAATCATGTAAATATTAGCTTTATAATATTTAATATAAATTGTAAGTGAAAAAAATGATTTAGGGAAAATAATTTATACATTCCTTTAATACTTTCTTAGTGGAATAAATATTTATTTTTAAGCTACTTTATTTCTGCTTATTAACGTGTATGTTAATTTGATTAAACGCGTCTTTTCTGATTTACTCAGAAGGTTACAAATCATTTGAATATATATTTATTTACAATTCATCATCAATGGATTATATGTTGGCTTAAAATATAAATAAAATCTAACTGTATTACACTAAAAAAATTCATGACATTTTCCCTGTTTGTATTAAAGAATAGGAATTTATTGCTTCCACCTTAAAATATTATAATATATTTCATATATTCATAAAAATATATTTCATATTATCCAAGAAAATTTAGTTCTTAAAAGAACCCCAGTTTTTAAATATATCCAAGTATAAGATATTTTTTTATTCATAAATTTTTGACATATTATATTATTGAATATTTATTTTTCACAATAAACTTTATTGGATAAGTTATTTAGTCAATAGATTTTTGGACAGCAGAATGTTTAAATTTACCGATTCTTGCCTGCCAGATTTTTTATGTTTCTCAATTTTTAACTGATGTTTCTACATATGAGCAATTTTATTAAACAGTTTTTTTTTTTTTTTGCAAAAATTTTTTTACAAGAATATTTATTTAGCGGTTTCTCTCAGTTGTTAGCTGATTCTTAAATTTTCTCCTCCAAACGTTTACTGAATATCATTATTTTTGATAGTTTATCAACTAGTTACACTGTTTAAGAAAATAATAAATTCCTTAAGTAATTTAATAAGGTAATTTATTTTAGACCTTCTGTTATATTCAAGTTTATATGATCTAAAATAAAACCTGTACATCAATAAAAAAACAGTAATATTTTCAAAAGTTTCAAATTTTCAAACAAGATTCAATAAGATTCAATATTTCAAATACAAAAGTATTTTCTTAAAGATTCTCAATATGGTTGGTAAATAACGTAAATATGTCAGGTCAAAATTACAACGTGCAAAAAATAAATTTACTCATGTATGTTAACTTTTGCTTGAAATAATTCAAAAGGAAAAAAAGTAACGGTAGTTTCTAAAAGTTAATTATTTTTGAAACCTATTTCCTTGACGTATGTGTTAGTTCACATGATAAGAGACTGATTTGTCTCTTATTATGCGACCGTTCACAGAGGAAATAGTGACGTGATTGAGGGGCTTAAGTTGATTACTCATGTTACATTTTCTGCTGTATTTCACTTTCTGATATACTGTAAATGAGTTAATGAATATGAGATAAAAAAAAATTGCAAATCACATAAATTTGAATCATGTTGATATAAACAAGCTGATTGAAGTTTCTGACTGTGAAGAAACATCTGGACATGAAAATCATACGAGCGATGAAATTAAAAATGAAGTTCTGACAACTATTGTTGTCAGAACTTCACTTTTAATTTCAACGATAATGGTCACTTTTGAATTCATGGATAATTAACAAATGGTCAATAATGAAAGTATTCAGTCCAATACTTATATGTTAAAGTGGAAGATAAGCTCATGTGATAAGTTTTATCTTGAACATTCTTCTTAAAAAGCTTCTAATTTTATAAAAGAGAAATTTTCCAGTGATCACAAGAACGTCAAGGATAACAGACGTAAAATGTACATTTTAGATAGAATTGAATTCTACAATTGAGAAAGAAATTGAAGTATAAAATTTCATGGAATAGAAGTGGTAACAATTTGAAAGAAGAATTTTCAAGCATATGTAAGAATATTAATATGACTACTGTTTGTAAATCATGTGAAGAATCAAACCCATTTTTTCACATATTATATCTTAGAACACCTTCTTCCGAAACGGAAAATTATTATGGTTTAGGTACCATTGTTAAAGTAAATACAAAATCATAGAATAAATACAATACAAAGAAGTTATCTGTCATTTACTTAACATATCTGAAGACACAACAAATGAAAACTACATTCAAAAAAAGATCAAGCATGTTTTTCGTATCAGTATTTTGCATCATGACAGAAATGTTAGCAATAGACCTGACAAAAATCCATTAAGAAAGTTAGAATTTATTTGAACTAAAGGCGACGGGTATTAACATTTAAACACATTCACCTGTGAAAGAAAAGAAAATCTCTGGCCTATGATTTTATTTTATAACATGCTTGATAATTCTGCGTACAATGAATTTGTTTTATGGACTTTAGAGGACTGTGAATGTAACAAAAGCAAATTGTCAAGAAGAAGGCGTTCTTTTAAAAAACTGAAAAATTCATTCATTTTTCCACTCATAGAAGCAAGACTATATCTATCAAGAAATTAGAACTCAATCACAAAATGGTGAAATGTACCATCGGGGTCCAATGAAAATATTTCGTTGAGTGACAAATGTGCAAGACACATGTTATAAGGGAAAAAAATCCTGAGTTCCTTGGAAATAACATTTATGCACATAACTTAATTCATATTTAAGAGAAAACAAACTTGAACTGCAACACGTCAGAACAAAATTGTTCATCAAGCAAATTCTTGCATGCAACTTTCTGCATCAAGCAGTACTTAAAGCAAAAAAAAAATTAATATGTCATGCTAGTGATGAAAGAATTACAGCTGCAAATCTCATCCAAATTCAAATTTTTCAAATCAAAAAACAATTATATTCAAATTGTAAATAAATTTATGATTCAATTTTAATAGATTTTCAATTCAATATTGATAGATTTTTGAAAATTTACATTACTTTTATTCATACTATATCTTGAATGGCACCTATCATTACCGCAAAAAAATTAATAATAATAATAACAGGCACTATTAGTTTTTGGAATCGGATCATATTGACCCAAACACAACATAGAATGAGTAAATATGTGCAGATCACAGCAGGAATTTTTTTTTTTTTTTTTTTTTTTTTTTTTTTTTTTGTGACAGAATGACAAAATTTTAAACTGAAGCTCTATTATTTTTTTTCAAAAGTGTAATAAATTATCAAATGCAAAATTATTTATGATCATTATAAGAGAAATTGGATCTTAAACAAATAACTAGAAAATTAAGAAACTCTTATATGATAATTTAAGTTACAGAAATATTTTAATAATCTCAAGCTTAAATAACTAGTGAAATCTATATAGGAAAGCTTATTTGAGTTAAATCTAGTTTTTCATGCATACATGCAAAACGCCCGTTCTTAGCACCATGAAAATCACAGTGCTTTTCAGGATTTAATATTACTTATTTTATATTAACCTCATATTTTTGATAATTCTTAATATTTTTCATTCTCAATGAAAGTAAACTGTATAAATTAACGCATTTATTTTCATGATGTTTCAAATTATTCATCTAGCCTTTATCAAAGCTTTAATTTTTTTTAAATTAAGGTATACAATATATAAATACAGGGTACAATATATAAATATATATTCGAATGCCTGGTACAAACTTAGATGGGAGGTAGAGAATATCGTGAGGAACCGTAGTTGCATAGGAAAGCGATAGATGGTGCTGTACGCGATCCCGCAAGTTCAAAAAATTTTTTTTCTTCATTTGAAACACGGACAGTGTGAAATGAACATGCTACTGGACTTTTTTTCTCTGGGATGCCATGATGAGCCTCGAATACGAAACATCTGTCCTTTCTGAAATAGAACTGTTCGCTGATATCCAACGCTGCTGCTAGGATGGGTGAAACGGAGTTTTCGAACATTTCCATTAATCCAAGTCGCGTCGGTGTAGTGCATTCACACATGCCAATGGCCACAATTTTGAACATCTCTTCTGATTATCATGCTTTTCATATATTATTAGTTTTTCGTTTAATAAAAGTTACTGTCTTTATGTCTCTTCATCTCATTAGGCTTACACTTACGCCCATGCGTTTTAAGTAATTATGCCGCTTCACGATGTTCTCTACCTTCCCTGTAAGTTTGTAGTCGGCATTCGGGGACACCCTGTATATATATATATATATATATATATATATGCTGAATTTATTTGTGATAAGCATATAACAAATGAATAACACATTATTTTTTTGTATTTCCTAATATCTAAGACCAGATTTTATGCATTAAGGAATTGAATACATGCACCAATTTTTTTTATCCCTATATTCATAAACCATCTTTTTAAAAATTATTACTTTTCTAGAGTTGCTCAATCTAATTTAAATAGTTGTTATGATTATAGATATTTTTATAGAATTTCTCACAATGATAAATATAATCTTTTAATCAAAATTTTAATGCTTAAAATTAATGGAATATGTAATGCAATTTACTTAAATAAAGGAAACTATTTTTACTAAAGTAAGTATTTAAAAATAATAATTATTATTACAACTGACCCAAATAAATAATTATTTTAGCGAAGCAATCACCTTAATGTTTTCAAATTAAATAAGAAATAATAACATATTTTAAAAAACAGTTTTATGAAAGAAATGAAATAAGGTAAAAATCTAAGTTAACACAATTATAAGAAGCAAATCTAGAAAAATAATATGATACAATAAACATGGAGATAATAACCTCAGTGGTATGTCCGTAAATTGTTCATTTATAACAACAAAAAATATATCAGCCAAAACTAAGCTAAGAAATTGCATAAATACCTCAGTACTTTCAAGTATGTTCATTTTGCAGCTAGTATAAGTATCTTATGAATCTTTTAATGAATCATCGTCATAAATATCTTTTTCTGTCAGAAACTTCTGGGAAAAAATCAGAAAGCCATATAATGGAACTTAGATAAAATAAGTAAAGAGAATGATTTTTTTAATTTTTGCACAGATAATGCTTTTATGCAAAAATATTAAAATGATTATAAGAAGAACGGTATTTTAGATTATATTCATTTTCATTGTGTATTTATATGTAAATATATTGTAAATTTCGATATATAACAATTACATAGATAAATGTTCAGTGTTGAATGAATTAAAAAATTGTATGCATAAGGTATACTTAATTACTAAGACAACATCAAACCAGTAAAGCTGAAAGCAACAACATCAAAATCAAATAACAAAAATTATTTTGCCAAGTTGTATAATTTTTCTTTTTGCTTTACTTACTTTTGGTGAACAATATATTACATTAATAATATAGACAGTGGCTTCCGACTTAGGAAAAAGAAGTAAGATTTATGATATGATATATTTTCTAACATTCCTGGGTCTAAAATTGTATTAGTCCATGAATTGAAATACAATTTTTGAATGAATATTTAACTTTTAAGTTACGAAAGTATGTGATTATATTTTTTAAATGTTTTTGGATAACGTAATGATATAAATCCTTATCATTTTTTCATATAGTTATTTAAAATCCATTTTGAAAATAATTACTTTCTCATATACACTCATAAATAAGAACTGGGAAATCGTTTCTTTTATTCATCTTCATTTGCTGATAAAGGTGGAATTATCAAAATATTATTTTTCATCCGATATGAGATATATAATTTAATCAAAATGAAAAAGTATTTTAATACAAATGCCTACTCGTTAAAAAATAAAAAATTAGAATATCTTTCAAAGGAAGTAGGAATTAAAATTCAATAATGTTAAATTATATTGCAAACTAAATTATGATTTAATTTAATGAATATTTCATTTTCATTTACATTCAGGAAATGAATAATATTAATCATCTGATGGAACAGTGTTGGCCTACTGTTCCATCAGGAGCTTCATTCTATCTATTTGCATATTCCATTCAGTAATAAACCTGAATATTATATAACTGATATGTTCATAATTGCCCAGTGGCTTTGCAAAGCGTTTGAAGTAAAAGCTAATATTTGTGCCATATTGGTTTTATAAAACATTATCAAATCTTACTTAATATGTTTATTTTATAATGCATTTTATATTTCATAACATCTAAGTGTAAGAGCAATTATGTTATTTTTATTCACACAATATATTATTAGTTAATTAGTTTATTCTCACACCTATATTAATGATGGATTAATGTAAAAATCGTGGTTTGAAATGTTGCTATCCTAGATCTTCATAATTTTGGTCAAAATTTCATGGCATGAGAGTTAGAAGAAAACAGCATACCTTGTTAATGTTTCGCTCTCTGTGTGATCTTTCATTCAATTTTGTGACACTTCAACAATTTTCTCAAGTTATTGAAGATTTTAGAATAGAACAAAGCAGTAAAAAATTAACAATTGAATAGCAATCACCCAATACACAGAGAAATATTCTCTTTTGTACTCCAGTAAATGATATCAAGTTTAGAATGTAACAGTAACATTATTTGTTAATTTTCACAACCAAATATTTTTTTTTTCTCTTGAAGTACTCAAGTTATTGGATAACTTTAATTAAAGAAAATGAAATTAAACGTGACGTGTATTTTGATTTCTCAGTTATTCGTTTTTCAGATTTTTACAAAATTAAGATAGTAAAATAATATTTATAGTTTAACGTGATTTTATGGAAACTAATCCTGAGCTAATTTGTTTAAACTTGGCATTAACATACTTATAACTTTATAAGATATTATAACGGCATAGCATATATTGTAGCGTTATCAGAATAATCTGAATAGGTCATGTCATGTTATATTATATCATAGTATGTCAAAAAACTATTAAACTATAGGTCAAAAAACTATTCTATTAATATATAAAAGAAATTACTTTACATATATTACTCGAAATTCTATTTACCTTTGTGGAGTTGCTTAAACAAATTAATACAATCAGCTTATTTTTTACCTTGTAAATGTCGTTTTTTACAACGTAATTTATTATTGTATTTATGCTACTAGAATGTTCGAATTATTTACAAGGGCCATTTGAACTACTTGAAATCCCCCTTTCTTGTGTATTTTTCTTCCTAAAAATTTTAATGTTGCTAGTATATTTTTACTGGATTTATTAATTCTACAACTCTTTTAAAATCTTCATATTCTGGAAAATTTAGATTAATATCAGCATTGATTTGGTTTAGCTCCATTTTTGTGATTTTTTTTCGGTATATGAATTTCAGTTCGTTACATATTTTAGAAATATTTAATGATTTTAAAATTATATTTTTTAGTATTTTTTTATAAAACCTGGATATTTTGCTGAATAAATGTATACATCCAGCTTTAAACAATGTATTTTTCTCAATTTCCATAATACAAATTAGTATCTACACAGTTGCATTACATTAAATGTTTAAATGGTTATCAACTAAATCTTCAGACTTCTGAGATATTTGTCTATTCCAAATTTTACATCAAATTATTAGTGTAATAACACTGATAATAACAATCAGATCTCTTATCGAAAACTACCAAAGCATTAGCAGAAATTAATTTATTCATGCAATAAAAACAAGACACTTCTGTATTTCATGGCAAATTAAACAATATTAGTTATTTCTTTTATTTACAATTATAGTGGTCTAAGAAATTTATAATTATAAATAAAAACACTTATAAAAACACACATATTATTTAAAGACATCTATCATACATTGTATTAATACTTTTCTTTATTTTTGTCCAGAACGAAAACTATGTTTTATTGCATATTTTTTTTAAAAAATACAACTTTAAATTTACAATATGACACCTTTAAGAATATTCTTATCTTTTAATTTTTGACCATGTCTATGTCCCTGAATACATGTCTGTATATTTTAAATGTTATAATATGGTATTCATTAATTTCCAGCTCTTATAATAATAAAAATAATTTACTTATCATGTTTATGTAATATTCATTCATTTATATGTAATAGAAAAACTATTACGTAAGTTTCATGCCTTATTTCCTGCTTAGTTTTACACATACAGCATATAATTGAAAAATTTTAACATCAAGTTTTATTCTAAAATCATTAACTTCTGGTTAGTTTGACCAAATACCAATATATATTAGTTATGTAATTAGGATTGCACTCATTTCAATGTATAGTAATTATTAAGTAATAACAAAAATATATTTTTTTAAAAAAATCATTCACCAGTAATTTATACAACACTTATGAAGATCGAATCATGATAACATATTCATGATATTTGTCAAATCTGTGTGAAACCTGGCAAACAGGAACTAATCATGTGTGAAAATTCATACAGACTTTAATGTCATGTGGAAAAGATTTACATTTCAAGAGTGGCAAATGAGCTCTCATTATGGAAATGTATACAGCGTCTACCAACTGTAGCAAAGGAATTATTGAATTGAATGGAAGGAAATGAATATTGGAGAAAGTCTTCACTAAAATTCATGAGATGAGTGCAGTACAAAAGGAACTATGGCTATTTCGAGGGCACAATTTGCTATCACAAGAAAACCAAATGTCTCATACATAAATAAATAAGGAAATTTGCTCGTTTTACAAAAATAGAGTTAAATTTAGTTTACTTAGAAGCACATTATTTTATTTATATCACCTTCTCTCACTGTATTGGCATAGTTATATTTTATTTGTATGGCGAATTAATTCTTGAATTGTAAAAGTACTATTAGTTTTCTTTGGTAAATCAAGGGTAATCATTGCATAAACCGCAAAATTTTGTAACATCGTAAGCAATTGAAAGGAAAATCCTTGTCAAAATCTTATATTTTTCATTTATCCTAAACAATTGTTTATTTCCTATGATTACCTATAAAGCTTATTATTTGAGAAGTGATTTCCAAATGTCTTCGTAAAAGTATTATGCCTGAGTTTTCATCATTTCTTGAGTACCAATAACACTTTAAACTTAGTGCTATATTTATTCCAATATAATTTATTAATTTTATATGGTCATGTTAGTTAAGAAATTGATAAAAATTCCCTATATATAAAGCATGCACGTCACAAGCAATAAAGTTAATAATAATTATCTTATTTAAAAAAAAAAAAAAAAAAAAAAAAAAAAAAAAAAAAAAACTTTTTTGGAGAAGCTATATGATCTATTTATTTACATTTACAAATGTGACTGTGTCTTCCTTAAAAGACCATAAAAATAAAAACGGAGATTTTTAAAAGTTAAAACAGTTTCTAATTCTCTAAAAATATAGCTATTTTTATCAATGAAATATATTATTTTACGTATAAAATTATTATAAAAATTAATTTTAAAATATTATAATGCAAATGTAAATCTAATATTTATTTTTAAAAATATAAGATATTTTTATTGTAGAATTCATTTAATATTTAAAAAAATGCAACTTTTCAACTAAAAACAGAATCATTTAGAGCCATATAAATTTAAAATTCTTTGTAAATGTTAAATTTAGAAAATTGAAAATAAAATTCCTAAGGTTTTGAAGAAAAATAAAAGTAATGATGGAAATTAAGAATTAAAGATAAACCTTAAAATAGAAAAAATATTTCGCTTTTAAGGAAAAGAACGAAAATTTGATACTTGGACAAGGTGACTCATTGTGCATTTCTGATGCGATGACTGTCGTTTAATTATTATTTTTTTTTAACTTGAATTACTTTTTTTTCAAATTTTGATTCTGGGAATTATTATTACTGTGCACATGAAATAATTATTGTATTATTGTACTTAGTCTGCTCTGTTTTCACTGGTATTTAAAATAAGGGATATTTAAGAGTTCATCGATAATCTTCAGAAATGTAAAATAGATTTTCAAAATTTTTTTTGAATTATGTGTGATTGAAAACGATATTTATTGTAACTGGGCAAGATTAAAAATAAAGAGTAAAAACACATGGAGTTTTGTTAATTATCATAACCCCTGTTTTATACACAGGTAATTATTTTAAGTAATAAACAAAGTATGTGAGTTACTGAAGAAACTAGGCTAATTTTTTTAGGCAAGGTTTGAATCAATTTTCTTTTTGAAAGTTTGTGTGAAGGGATTGTAAATTAAAATTGCTATTCCCAGATTGTTTAAGAGATGCTCCAATAAA
>JAPDSC010141540.1:17876-31570 GCA_026290005.1 Latrodectus geometricus
AAAACTGATTTATTATTTATGCTAATTTCTTAGAGTTCTTTAAGTAATTTTGACAAAAACAATTTTAGAATAAGTTTTTTCTCAATAAAATATTAAGTTTCGAATAAATCTTTAGTTAAATTCTACAAATTACATACACACAATTCAATTTTCCTACAATTTCATAAGAGTTTGAAAAACAATACTTCATTTCAACTGGATATAATTTTTGATTAAACAAAGGTTTCCATTCACTGTTTAAATACAATTAAATTTAATACGTTGTGGATCTATACTAATTTGAAAGAAACGTAGAAAGTTGCCGCTCCTGAGTTTTGTACTCGCTAAGGCGTAAATCATTTAATTGAAGGTAAATATTTGCTCGCAGTGGCATGAACGGTAAAGCTTTGAATTAATTATTTTACAAATTATTCATGGAAATGTATTTGCGTTTATGGTAAAGAATGGATATAATGGGTGTTATTTATACTTAATTTTCTTTCATGGTACTTTTGAAGAATGAATTTGTACACTAAATGATTTTATTCAAGAATTTCCTCTAATAATATACATATGAGTATTTGCAGTATTATTTTAAGATTATAGGCTGCAAATAATATATAGCAGACGAGCAAATTTTACATTCATTTAAGAAAATGTTTGCACTCTTACTTAACATGCATTAATTGAGAGAATTATGAATGATTCTAATAATATAATATCATTAATACTAATATAAATTATTAACTATGTTATAAAATTTCAGTAGCTATAAAATTTAAGTAGTTGTAAGTACTATAAAAATTTAGTATTTGTACTCATAATTTTACATATAACTGGTAAATGTGAATAAAATGATAAAATATTATATCTATGTTTAAGCAATTATCAAATATATTTTATATTTTAAATATTTAAACTATCACAAGTTAAAATATCTTAAGCTATACTCAATTTATCAGATAGCCATGCATGTATTAAATTTATCTCTTCAAACTGCTTGTGAAAATAATATTTTTGATTACTTTATTAACATATAAATGTACCTTTTCACAATTTCAATACATGTGTATATACAATAATATTTCATTAATTTGCTTAAATTAAGAACACATGTGCATTATTTGGTTGGAACAAAATTTAGAAAAGCAACTAGCCTTAAACATCAGACTCTAACACTATTCTGATTTTATATTGTATGAAATCAGTGAGGGATATTTGTTTTTTTAGATTTTATTTTTATGACATGTATATTGTTTTAAATGTATTAAATCTACAATTTCTATTTTTAAAGATAAAATCAGTTATTATTAATGATGTTTTAGAAGTATTTTAAAAATAAGAATTAAAAAAAGTTAAAAAGATTAAAAAATGTCAGAAATATCTAATTTAAGATTCATATTTTGCTTTTCATTGTCCATTAATTCAAATACAGTAGAAATCCGATAATCCAGCACGTTCAGGACCGGCTTGGTGCCGGACTACCAAAAATTCCGGTCAATCGGGCTGTAATTACAGTTAGGTTAATAATTAAACTACAAATACAGTATGCAAATACATACAACAAAGTTTATTTTACATTTCATATAATGTATGTACATGTACTGTAAAACATATTTCACTTAGATTTAAAAAAGTGAAGAATGTCTTTTTGTTTTCTTGACTTTTGGCGTTTAGTATAAAATTTATTTCTAATGATATGGAAATTAATAATTTCTGAAGTATTGTAGCTAGTACTAGCCTCAGCAAAAGACATAAACATATTTAGTGATTCTACAGGTCCAGCCCAGCTGATTTTTTTCTTTTTTTCCATTGAAGCATCTGAGTCACTTTCTTCAAGATTTTGAGTAGGCTGAGGGTTTACTACAATGTTATTAATGTCCTATCGGTTAGTTCTTGTTCAATAGGCTCATTCTCGTCGATTAGAAGTCACTCCTCTACCTCATCTTCATGCAGGTTTTTCAAGGGATTGTCTGCATTTTTAACGACCTTTGGTCTGACCGTCTTGATGGTTTTCTTCTTCATCAGTCAGAGTTAGGTCAGCTGATCCTTTTTCTAGCCGTTTGATGATTCTAGTTTTTGATTGAGAGTCATGTGTTTTGTCTCTCTCCTTTTGAACTCGAATGCTTAGGTTTGGAAAACATGGTCACTGTACAGTTAAAACGAAAATCACTTTTTTTATAAACATTTTCTAAAGTTACGTTTACTGCTATGTGAAAGGACACAAAACAATACAAAAAAATGGGGAAGAAGATTCGTGATTGATTAACGGAGCTGCACTCCACTTGGATTTGTTGTAACAGCTAAGACTAGCCGGCCGATAATTGCTTCCGAACAATACGGAGCGCTTCTGGGTGATCTCGAACTACCCCGAAAACTTCCGAATAGCCCTCGAGCGTTTTTGCTTTAAAGACACACTTTTGGAGAAAACCAAAATTTTTACAATTTTCCATAGTGATGCCGGACTACCGGGCATTCCGGACTGTTGGATGCTGGACTAATGGACTTATACTGTAACATAATATTATTTGAATTGAGTGAGTTTTTAAAATAGACATGATTTTAACACTTTATTAAAACTTAATCAACAAGGAATCACAATTAATCTCAGTTAAAAAAATTTAATTGCAATAAAAATATAATTTGAAATGTAGTACATTGATCAAAACTTTGAAAAAACGTGGAAATAAAGTTTTCTTTTAGTGTCTCGTAAAAAAATTGTTCTCTCTCTTATTCATTTTAGTTCAGTAACATGTTTACCTGGATATATTTATAAAAAAGCAAAAATTTTAAACATCTATAGAAACTAAAATAAATTTTCTTTTAAAAATTAAAAATTAATTTATTTGAAGAGTTTTCTTTTAATTTAATACTTAGAAATAATTTAAGTTTAGTTTGGCCTGAAATTTTTAAAGCCAAAAACTCTTTATTTTCAGAAACTTCGATGTCAAATGAACATAACACTACATTATGATGAAAAGCAAATAAGATCAAATAAATATGAGGGTTTATAAGACAAAAATATGTTCCAGATTACTTTTTAAAAATAAAATAAATTTACAGAGCAATTAATATTCTCATATGCTAATGGTCAAATTTACAAATACATAATGAAGTTATTCATGGAGGGTGAAAATGGGCAGTTTCTGTGTCCTAAGACTGGAGCACCAAAATTAAAAGTCTGACTCAGTTCCAATGCTTGTAGTCCTTAGCTGGACTTCACGCCAAGGGTGACTCTACCAGGAGTTAGACTCACGACGTATTTCACCCGATCCACCCAGTGACACCATTTTGAAGAAACGAGGCAGTTACAGGATATGAGGGGGTGACACCTTACCCAAGGTGGGTACTGGTGATGGCATTTAACCCTCTGAATGCCTTACCTACTTGGAAATTTCTTTTAGAGCTAAGAATGAATTTAAAACCACATGGCTCTTCCCTTCAGTCAGGACCGTCACCCACGGTGTTCTCTGACTCTTTTATGCAGTAGGCAGGATCAAATTGCACTTACTCGCTTCCTTAATGGACACCTTAAAATTAATGGAGTTCTCTATGGAATCTAAGCAATTTGAAAACTGCACCAAGTGTTTTATGAAGGAGATTTCTCCTGAACACATTCTTGGTTACCTGGGCTTCTCCAAATAGGAACGTACTGACAAACCACTTTTAGTTTTGGACTTTTTAAGGATGCGCAGTTTCATGGACTTGATTATGCTCCGCCAATCTCGGTCATGTGCAACAACAAAAAGTTAAAAATATTCCTTTATTTAAGAAAATCACTAAAGATATTTTTATAAAATATAAAGATATTTATCAACCTTCGAAAATATTTCCATTTAAGACAATAAGTTATTTTAAATATAAAGAGAAAATATATCATATGTTGTTTGGATTATAATGTAAAAGTTGTTATGTGAATAAAATATGAGCATTTCCAGATAAAATTAACTTGCAAGAAAGTGAATCAATGGACTTTAATTTAAAATTAGGTATTAGTGAATCCTGTATATATATTATATATATATATATATATATATATATATATATATATATATATATATATATATATATATATATATATATATAAAATGAAAGGATTTATCTACTGGAAGTAGACTGCGCGTAGATGTCCTTGGTAAGCTGTGAACTTATTAAGTCACGTTTTGATCTACGGAGAATAAAATATATTGGGTAAGATTAGCTATTTGAAGAAAAATGGAATCACTGCTCCTCCTCCTTACAGTTTTTCGAACACAACTCCGATGACGTTCTTAAAAATCTGTTCATACCGCATTATGTCTTGATATGGTATCTTTTGAAACCCCAGTGAAAACCAATTGCATTAGAAATTGAGTCATTTAATAATCAAGCATGAACAATATGTCTTTTGTTAATGGTTAATGATCTGTTGTTTATCCCAGTTTACGTTATCTATATCTATCTATTTCTCTCTTTCTCTCTCTCTTTATATATATATGCGTAGTAGATTAAGTATATGTATAGGTATATTAAGTATATGTATAAGAAGTTTAAGCAAATACAGGTGTAAAATTTATAGATTCAAAAATCATAATAAATTTATTTTATAACTTAAAAAAACACCTAATTTAATTGAATTTTAAGGAAAAGTTTTAAAGTATGAACTTATTAAAAGTAAGCATATTCCTCTTTAAAAGTATTTTCAATCTAAAAAGAAATCTGAAATAATTGTACGAGAAGTTAAAAAAAAATCATTTTTATATCTTTTCACAGAGATTACAGAGGCTTTTTAAAAGATATTCTCTTAGGAAATATATCCATTAAATTCTTTGAAATGAAATATACATCAGATATTTGATAAATCTCAAGTAATTTAGAGCATCAAGAGCACATATTTCAAATCGGTAGTTCTATAAAATATCTGGCTTCCTTCCATGTAACCATAAACATTGATGCGTTTTTCATTTCATGAGTAATATATCTCGTAAGATGGCTCTTTTTTTCCCCTGCTCCCCGAGATTAATTGTTTCTTTGAGAAATATGTTCATCTTGAACTTGAATTGCATTTTAGTTTGAAATTTAATTGTAAATATTATTAATTATTGCATATAAATATCATCTGCATAAGAAATGCAACTATGCCAATTAGAAATGATAAATGATGAAAGCATACGTTTTGAATGAGATAAGCAATATTTTTCCATATTCATTTATCAAATTTACTTGTCATACCTTTTCATATTTCTTATATTTACAAAACTGGTATATATTTAAAAATATTTTTTATTATCATGAATTCATGAATGCATATTCATGTATTCTATTTTACGATAGTTTAAGCAATTTTGAATAATAACAAGATTCTACATAACTTGATAAATTAATTAATAATTCAATGAATGCGAATCTGAAATCTGCAAATTCATGAATCTATATAGTGTACTTTTATTATCTAAATATTTCTGATACCAATTTATTTATTCAATAATTAATTTTTTTAAATTTAATTATTGAATAACATAAGCAAAGCAATTCATAGAATTTGAAGAATTGATTTTGAAGACATATTTAAAATTATTTTTACTATATTATGTAATACATATATTTAAAAGAAATATATCATATTAGTAACTTATCATATTTGCAAACTTATTTGAGTTATTATTAGATCTCTGCTAAAGTAAATTTCATTAACGTTAAAATATATCTAGAAGAATAAGAAATATTGGTTTTATATTATAGAAAAGCAAATCTTTATATGATATGTGTTTACTATTAAGTGTAATACAGAGATTTGTTTTTCAAATACAAAAATTAGCAATTAAGGTCTATCATAAAAACTAAAATTACTGTCATTGTACCCTGTACCAAAATGGAATCAATAAACTATTCATTTAATATTTCTGTTATTTTGCAACACATTAATGTAGTGTAAGTTGCAGGTAACAGGGACATTTTTCCTTTCTAACTGACTGTTCTAATAATTTGACAGAAGATGGTAACAATATTGTTGCTTAAGATTAACAAGATTTAAATGACTTTGTAAAAGTCAGAAAGATAAAGCTCATTTTTAATATTCTTTAATATTGTCGAGGCATTATGCAAAAAGATGTCAAGAAAATTACAGCAATATTTTCAGTGATTTGTTAGTAAATAAAGCCAGAGGGTACTGTTCCATGAAAATAATGCAAAATGTCTGCATTCACCCATTGGACTTTGTACGGAAACGAATTATATCGTTTGTTAAGGCCATCATATAGTCCAATATTGCACCTCCGGTCTTTTAATTTTTCACACATATAGTTAAATACTGTATTCTGATGGTGCTTTCATCTTGCATCAATTCGGATAGCACATCCGCAATGAGATTGATCTGTTTTTGAAATTCTGGCCACCAGGTTTTTGGGACAAAGAATTTGAAAAACTACCAAAGCGTTTCCAATAAGTTATAAATGTTTTTGGAAATTAATAATTGTACTAAATGTAGTGCTTTCATTTTTTTTCTAATTTTATTAAGAACATTTTTATTAGAAAAAATTTTGTGTAATTATCACATACTGCTCAAAAGTTGTTTTTTTAATATTTTCCATTACTTTAATTAATAGCCTTTTTACAAACTGCATTACATTCAATTTGTCAAATTATGTAATAAAAGTTTATAAACTAAGCTTTGCAAGTCAATGCAATGTTTGAGACATTAAATGCTACATTCTCATAATATTTTGTATTTATAGGAATTATATAAATATAAAAAAGAACTCAAATGAATTCTCTAAAATCGTTCACAGATTTATAAAACCTTCGAAGTATGATTAAACAAATATTTCACAACATTTATTCATGCTTTCCTCATTGTTAATGTATATTATCATTTAATGTGTGATTCTATAAATCTATTACTTTCTAAAACTCTATAACAAGATTTTATGACTGTAAACCTATATATTACAGTATATCTGTGTGTGTATTACATAATTAATGATAAACATAACTGTTGATAATATAATATTTGAAAAACTTAACTCATTAGTAAATGTAAATAAAATAATTACAAATACAATAAAATCTTGTGAAATATTTGAATGATAACAATCAGGATTGTATTTTTATATGGTGACTTTGTCAGTAAAGATGCATTTAACGCATGTATCAATGCATCAGTTAATTTCTGAAAATTTATATATACGTTTGATTTATAACTTCCTTATGGTAAGAAAAATCCTAAATATAAATAATTGAATTACTAGCGTTATATATGTTTGCTTCAGAATTAATTTTGAAAGCTGTTTTATCTCTTTTTTTTTTAATAAAATTTCAAGACATAGTGATATTAACTATAATGTATATTAAGAATAGTATATTAACTCATTAGTAAATGTAAATAAAATAAGGAAGGTATTTATTGACGCATTAAGAAAAAAAAAAAAAAAAATAAAAAATAAAAAAAAAATAAAAAAAAAGCTAATTTTTTTTTCCATAATTTTGAGATTTACAGAAAAAAGTGGAAATTTGTGTTTGCTTTTGTAAATCACTATGTGATTCAATTTTTTTAGTCATAAATGTACATTACTCAAATAATTTCAATAAATAAGCAAAATATTCCCAATTGGTGAATATAGACTGTGTAAATAATACTTCATATATTGTTGTTTACAAGACATGTATTTATAAATAAATGTTAGTCATTCCAAAGAAACAAATAATGAAAAATGAGTATATTTCTAAATATTTCAAGCATTACATTATTTTTTTAATTCTCGAAATTAAGCATTTCTTAACAGAGCCAATTTATTAAATGCATCAAAATAATTTGAATAATTTCAACATTCAAAATATCATTTGATATTTTGGAAATTTTTCAATTAATTAACTAGTTTTACTTTGTGTATAAAATTAAAGATAGATTTCATATAAATAGAGCTACATCAAAATAATAGTTTTGGAAATATTTGATTTAAAAAAATATATCAAGTAAGATAAGAAATCGGAAGCCAATATTTTTGCAAAATAATTGTCTGAAATTATTATGCTTTCATAAAATTATAAATAATACTATAATAATTAAACTCTATAAATTCTTTAAAATCAAAAAATAGTGTAAGCATAAAATAATTAAATTTTATACATTTCATCATATTCGTGATCCAAAGTTTTAATAATTATCTCTGTATTTTAATATATAAGTAAGAAAAGGAATAACTACAGTGTATTAAATATTTTTATATAAAATAAAAATTAAATACATTCCATTTAAATTGAGTGCATTCCACGAAAAGTATTATGTTGCACAAACATATGTATGTTATAATATATTATATTTAAAATAAAAAATATATTTTATTTGTTTTGATTTGAAGAAAATAATAAATGCATTTTCATAATAATTGTTGTTATCTTCTAAATCTTTTCAATATTATTATAAGAAACAAGAAAATATTACAACATTTAGTAAAATACTTTCAAACGAATATTAAGCAAGAAAATTGTTACATAAAAAATTACTAATAAATGATGAAAATAGTTTAAATGTAACATGCTTATAGTTACATGATTAATATTTCTAAAGGCAACTTCATAGAAAGCATTTTAATGTCGATTATTAAAAACTTATACTTACAGAGAAATTTACTATCAAAGATTTTGTGTGAGGAATATTGAATTCAGTAAAGTTCAAAGCAAAATTCAATTCCTAAATTTAAGAACAGATTCAGACATGACGTCAACTTTGATTTGAAACATAAAACTTTTCAAATATTTTCTATTGTGAATTCTGATGAAACGATGTCAATAATATTCGAAATTTGAGTACAAATATGATTTTCAAGGAAACAAATTTCTTGAAATTTGAAGAATTTCTTGTTTTATTTATAAACTTTTTCATAAAGTAACTGAAAGCATTTATTTAACAAAAGTTTATATATGTTCAGATAGTTACAGAATTTATATATTGAATATATATAAAAGAATCAATAATATTGAAATAGCTTTTAAGATATTTGTAGGCAATACTATCACGATGTTTTAATTTTTATCAGTATGCAGCATTTTATAATTATCTGTGCTTAGTGATTACATAGAAGCCTATTTAATAGAAATTAATAATAATATAATTCTTCAAATTTAATTGGGTTTTTTTTCTATTTACAATCAACCTAATTTATCTTTTCTTAACCAAACATAAATTACGTTTTTCCTTTGTTAATATGTATTATTTTCGCAAACCGAAAACATATGTAGCTTGAAAATCTAGTTTAAGTTCCTAAAATACAACGTGCATTAAATAGTTAAAATAAATGAATGTATATTTATTAATGCAAGCATTATTTATCGTACTGGAAATACTGTATACAGTTTTCCAATATTTTATATATAATTGCAAAACATTGTGATACTGTTTATAATGTGCGACAAGATATATATATATATATATATATATATATATATATATATATATACCTGTGAATACTCAACTCTTTTAAACATGATTCATTTCAGAATTAATCAATATATTTTATGATGAATATTATAAAAAATAATATTATAATATTTATTGATCAATATATTCATATTTTGTATACTGCCCAAATAATAAATGAATATATTTTTTTTGTCATAAGAACATATTGTTTTTAATACAGCTACTACCAGCATATGTTATAATTAATTCAATATTGCAATCATAAATATGTTGAAGCACCGAATTATGTAGATATTTCATCCGATTAAGATAATTAATTGTTTGAAATATCTACTTTATTGTGTGTTTCAACATTTTCCTTTTGAAAAACAAGTAACCTTTTAAAGTATTCACTTTTTCTGACATGAATACAAAAGCAAATTTTTAACAAATCTTCAGTAATAAAAAAGTATTTGTCATTAAATCCGTTTGATGAGTGTGCTAAATATATTGATATTGTCCCATAAAATGTAAGGTAGAAGGAATAACCACTCCGTATCTACTTTAACGATGTTTATTAGCACGATGTACGCAGGAACCACATCCTACTCAAGGAATGCCTTCAATCTGAGGGAAGGCTGTGTATATATTAAAAATTTCTGAAAATATGGAAATTAGGGAAATTAACAGAAGCGAGAATTTTCTTGAAACTTTGTAAAAGCATCATAAATTGGAGAAAAGACAAAAAAAATTGAAGGCACAAGCCCGTATTGAGAGACGACCTGTCGGTTACAATTCTAGTGCTTTGACCATTCAAGGCTGCATCAGACGTTCTTGAGATGTGGTAATATAATACACTAAAATACAAATTTTATTTTCGCAATAGCTTTGAATAGTAATAATAATATTATACGACCCATGAATAAGAAATATTTATATATTTTAATATTCATAAATAAAAAAACCAAACATTTTAAAGAAAAACATTTAAAATTTTAAATATTTCTTTAAAATATTTGATTTTTTTACTTATGAATTAATTTCTTTTGGTGTTACAGTGTTTGTAATGTTATCTTAATAAATTAATAATATTTTAGTTTTATGAAAACATCTTAGAATATCGTACTAGGAATCATTGAAAAAATTTAACATTAAAGTAATATTATAAATTCCAATTTTTTCAATGATTACGTAATCGGAGAATAGAGACTCCGAAAGCTACTAAAAAATAAATTTTATTTGAGCTCCATATTTCGGCACATGACCGAAAATTAGCTCTAAAAAATAAAAATTGAAACATACAATCGTTACTAAACAAGAAAAAAATATTTTTATATGATGCAAAATGAGTAGAAAAAAAACATTTTACATTGTCTGATAAAAACTGTTTTTATTTACTTGAGCATTTGGGTCACGGTTAACAAAATTATTTCGTAGGTTGAAAATAATTTCTGGTATGTAACACAATGTTTCTCGAAATAGGAAAATTGCAACAAGAAGGATGAAAAACATTTTAAGAATTACCTCTGAAAGTATATTAAATTTACAAAAAACATTCTAATGTATTAACATTTTTTATAAAAAAAAATTTAAACACATCAACGTTTCATGATAATAATAACCCTTCATACGTATTGAAAGTTTCAAAACAGCAGTTGCAGCACGCATATAAGTATTTTTACAAATTTTATATGTCGATAAATTTTTCTGGATACCATTTGTAACAGTTTATTTATTGCATTTGTAACATTAGTTTAATTAGAAAGTAAATAAATTATTAATTTCAAAAATTTTATTTATGATTCATAAAATAAACAACGAATAAAGTATTAATGATACTTAGTTATTAATTTAAAAAGTAAACAATTTCAAGAAAGAACAGGAGTAACAGATAAATAATTATGTTATTAGTATAATTTAATCAATATTATTTTTTGGCAGTTAAATGTTTGAATATAAGGATCATAATTGAAATTCAAGTTAATGTTATGAAACTGTCAACTAATTTATTTTTCAAAGCTATAATTTCATTAATAAAATACGTTTTAATAAGTTTTTTTTATAATAATATAATTATAGTATTTTGTAATTGTAGCATAAAACATGTTGTGAAGTATATTAATAGCTTTCCTTCTTATATTTTGATCTCAGCATAAAACATTTTCTACTTACTAACATGAAAAAAAAAAATAAATGAAGCATTTTCATTGACAAAAAATTACTTGAATTTGTAAATGTCCGAGAAATAATAATTAATTACTTATTTCTCACAGCAATATATTTTACATAATATTCACCTTAAGAACAATTTTCTAATACAAGCACCTCATTAAGACATATATTAGTATGATTTTTAATAAAGTTTGAAATTGTACTTAGGTTTTAGATTTTCATAGTAAATTATATTAAAAATATTATCGCTTATTAGAATATTTACTAATACCTGTCACCAACAGATAATAACTTTAATGCATGTGATTTTTCTGAATTTTCCTTTAATTTAGAGATTACATTTAATAAATCTTGATTACAAAAAATACTTTTTTATATTTAGAGAAGATTTTAATTTTAAAAATCAAGTTCTGTATATTAGGTCATAAGTAATGTGATAAAACACATTCTCACTTTAAGCTTATAATATCAATTTTATGCATTTCATCTCTTCTAAAAATGATAGAATTTCGACAATTTTGAATTAAATCGCTTAAATTTAAATCTCTTACAGATTTATTGAACTGTGACAAATTTTATTTATATACTTATTTACTTTATGTTGTTATCCAACTGTCCCAAAATACAATTTCAGCGAATATGCAAGCAGAAAATTATGTTCCATATTTTGTTCCCACAATAGTAGATAGCTTAACAATCTAGACTGTGTTTTAAGGTATTTTTGTGCAACAATCACTTCTACCTACCAGGAATCTCCGATTCTCACCTTAAGCCTTCGCATCTTTTCATATCACCTTCCAGAAATGATTTTCTTACATGTTGGTGTATATTCACTTGTTATAAGGGATGAATCCCGATAACTCTGAATCATTCACCCTGACAAAACTGCATACATGAGACAGAAGCATTATCAAATTCATTTTGTATAATAATGGCAGAAATCGAGCATGGGACTTTCAGCTTTAATAGGGGCTATTAATGTTTATTATTATAATTCATTACATTAAATGGTAATAAAATATTCAAACATATTTTAAATGAATGGAAAATCTTACTTCGGGCACCCTCTTCAATGACTAATGATCTGCTTTAATCTAAGTGGAAGAATGTAACCTAAAACTAATAAAGAATTCATTAAAAAATTAAAATTTTTGTCTAAGAAAAGACAGTAAATTAATTCTTAAAAAATTTAATGTAGATGCAATGAAATGTATTCTTAACTTTTTGAAACGCTAGAAATTATTAAGAGAATGTATATAATTTAGTCAGAAAATTATTTTAGCAGTTAAGGGAATTTGAAATGAAAACTATTTTCCAAATTAATAATAATTTTTAGAATACTAATTTGTTAAATAGTTTTGTATAAAGATTTAGTAGAATGCTAAATAATAATTTCCAAATTAAATATATAACATATTTAGGATGATTAATACGTATAGATGTTAAAAATCTACTCTATTATTAATTAATTAAAACATTTACAAAATTTCCATTTTTTTATGTTAGGTAGAATATTTTGCATTGTTGGTTTAGTTTATTATAGTGAATTCAATCAACATGCATAGATTCTTAAAAACTGATAAATAATCTAAAATAAATCATAAATTTATGATTTCTCAAATCTATAGTGATACTATTTTTCTGCATATAAATTTTTTCCCTTTTTTATAAGATATATATTGCGTTTGCTCACAAAAGTGGCAAAGAAGCACATATATATTTTGCTTGGTCAAAATTTTTTTTTTTTTAATCCGCATATAATAAACAAATTATAAGTATGTAATATAGCAATTAACATAATTTTATTTAATGAACTGTCATAAATATATTCATTAACACTGTGATAAAATAATCCATACATTTAACAAATCTTATATTTAAAATCTGTTGCCGCTATGTAAATTTGAAAATCCAAAAACACATTTGACACTTCCTATTCTAATCTATTTCCTTAACAGAGATTATTTGCTTTGTAAGCAGTTAAGCAACCAGGAAGACTAATGGATGTAAGAGCAATTATCCAACAATCTTGGACGGTAGTAGCATGGGTTGGAGTCTCTAAGGATTTAAGAAGAAAAACGATATTTCCCATTTAATCTGTTGCGATCGGAGATTCACTGATGGTACAGAAGCATAATAGAATAACTAAAAATATCCTCAAAGAACC
>JAPDSC010141555.1:0-10241 GCA_026290005.1 Latrodectus geometricus
TATTTGTTTACTTTTACAAACACAAAATCAGATCGAAATTTTTTCCTTATATCCAAGCATAATAATTTTCTATTAAGAAACAAACCATTGTAGAATATGTTTATCTCGCAAATTATTGTTCCATTATTATTTGTTTATTATTCACTTATCTTTTGAATCTTTCTTTAAAGGAAATATTTCTTAGAAGTGAAAAACAGCAGCGATAGAACACAGATACTTTAATTATAAAAGAGTAATTTTTCTGCAAGAGATTTGAATCTTCTTTTCCAGCATACTTACGTCTTCTGTATAATTCTTGGACATCTTTTATTACTATTTGAGAAAAAATCAACTTCGAATAGTATTTAAATTCGAAAATGTGATGTTAATTCTTTTAACTAATATTAAAACAATTATTTAAAGTATTCGTTTCTTGGTGTTAATACTCATAAATAATACTGCAAATTAATAAAACTCTTTCTGAGAAGCATTCAAAAGTAAATTTTTGGGACAAACACGAAAGGAAGAATCAAATGTGTGAATAACTTTTAATATCTTCAAAAATAGACTGTCTCTCTTCTCAACGTCTATTTTTAATGTCTTGTCATTTCAAATTTTATTAGTAATAAAATACTCATAAATGATATAAGCAAACTATCAAATATCTTTTAAGAAAATAATTCAAAAGAAAATTTTTTAATTGAAAATAATTTACAGCTGTGTTGCGGGTTAAAATGAATTGCACTTAAATACCTACAAAAATGGATTTCTTGCTGTCAACAATGGAATTTTATTCAGAGTCATGAAATATTCACAAATAACAACATTAAAAAAAATTCAAAGCTAAATTTTTTTGTCCAAAATGATAAAATGCAACTATATAAATGTTTGAAAATAAACTATAAATTGCATTTGAATTTCGTCAAAAATAGTTACTTAAAATCATCAAAAATAAATTTACACCATGCCCCTTCTCATTTTTAATGTTAGAGTTTTGTTCAGCAGTAAAGTATTCACACATAAATAATATATAACTAAAATATTAAATATTTCGTTTAAAAAATTAATTCAAATCCAAATTTTTTAATCGAACTTGATAAATTGTAGTTTTGTATTGAGTTGAAATAAATAATGAATTAATTATATTGTCTTAAAAACAAGATTATCATCATTGTTAAAAATGGCGGTTTTGTAAAGAATGGCAAAATATCAATAAATAATGTAACTAGGTTATTAAATATTGCATAAAAATTATTCAAATATTTTAATCTAATATATAATTCACGTGTTTAACTCACAAAATTAAATTTTTTAGAAATGATAAATTGCATTTATGTAATTTTTAAACATAATTACGGATTACTGTATTTTCAATGAATTACATTTATTATGAAAATTTATAATAATGATGTATTTTCTGAAAGATATAACATAGACAAATGAATAAATTTATTTTAAGAAAAATAATTCGAAGTTAAATTTTTGAAGCAAGATATGATAAATCATTCTCGAGTAATGACTTAAATAAAATTAAAAATTACATTCAAACGGTTTCTTACAGGCAAATATACATTCATCATTAAAATCTATAGTAATAATGATAGATTTCCTTAATGACGTAATATTTGTAAATACCAAAATTAAATTATTCTATGGAAACTAACTCAGTTAAATTTCAGAGTCATGAAACGATGTATATAACGAGTTAAATAAAAGTGTGAATTACGTTTTAAATAAGTTCGTGAAGTAAATATTCATATACGCTCTCGATACTGATTGATAATAAATAGTAGATTTACTTAATGAAGTAATAGTCTTAATTAATGTAATTAAACTCCGGGATTTTTTCGTAGAACCCAATAGAAAAATAAATTTTCGGGACACGAAGTAATAAATGGCACTTATGAAATAAAATTACAAGTTACGTTGTAAGCATATTTCCAATATGTTGTGCAGTGTTAATGATAGCAATTAGTAAAATAGCATTAACAAAAAAGTCTCCTAGAGCTACAGCAAAACACGTCCATATTTTTTTTCTTAGTATCAGATGTAAACATGTTAAATTTTCATTTTGTTTAAATGCTGGTGCAGGTGCGCGCGAATTTGCATTCCACACGTATCGTGACGCACGTGAAACCGCATCTTGATAAAATAAAAAATAGAACCACAGGGCCATAGAAAATCGTCCCGCAATCGGTTTCAGACACAAATGAGGACAGAAACAACAGCCCAGGTGTTCGGCGGAGGTGTTAAACTGTTTATTAAAATTGCGTTTGAGACTGCTCGACTCATCCATCCTTCTGTCTCGCCATCTAAAACGCGAGAAGCAGACGAAAATATAAATGAAATTACACCGCGCCGGTTTATTCTGGAGTAATAAAATCTTGCACATTTTGCGATAGCGTGACTATTTAAACTTAAATTTGTGAGTTCGAATGAAATTTTCAAACATTTCCAAAAATATTTTAGCTCTCTCAGTGACTTAACGTGATAATTTCGCTTTTGAATTTGAAGATCCCAAGTTCGATCCCAGCCAATATTAAACAGGGGGAGATAATGTTGTGCTTTTTTTTTGTTGGAGTTTATGTTTGAGAGTTATCTGGGTTTTCTTCCTTACTAGTGAAAATCCATCTGAAAAGTGTTTCCATTGCAAATGCTAAAATGCTTATAATAACAAGACCTCAATATTATAATTAGATTATGCCTGTTATACAGTTTCTGCTATAAAATGTTAAAATGCAATGGAATATATTGCTGATATATCTTTCAAAATTCCTTCCCAAAAGTACACATCAAGGAAACGTATAATTAAAATTGATTAATCGAAGGTTATAAATTTACTTTATTCTTAATAAGTTTATTCCCCGAAAAATTTGGCAATCTCGATTTACTGCAAAAGGAAACTTGAAAGAGATGATTTAAATAACATACTTTTAATGAACAAATATAGGTGTCTTATTCAGTTTTTCAAACACAATGCATTTCATTAAACATTGTATTTACCTTTAATATATACACTAATTATCATAAATTAAGGAAAAATTACAAAAATGGCAATAACACAAAAAGTTAAACGGTAAATTTACTGAAACTTATACAGATTATACAACACATAGAAAGTTGCAAAATAACATAAAAAGAAATCGCCAGAAAATTATGGTATTATAAAAATTAGCATATGTAAGTTTGGTATAGGAAAAGTACCTTTAATATGGGGTATGATCTTCCTGAGAACCAGCCCAAACAACACAAGTAAGTCTATTGAACGTCTACTTGACGTCATTTTGATGATCCACCGTGGTATAATGGGCATCCACTAGACTTCCATAAATGATCCAGTAGACCGTCCAGAAGATGTTTATTGACTATCTAATAGACGTCCATAAATGATCCAAAAGAACAAAGACATTTATTTGATGTCTAATAGATGCTCATCGATAATCAATGGTGGATGTGTTATGGATATGGTTTAACATTACATTAGTAGTTACGTCATGATTCTGACATGCAAGAATGGATATGTGCTTCCTGTCATTTATGAGTATTTTTTATGAATGGTCGTTTCTTGTGCTGTCAAATATTTTGATAATCACTTTTAAATTTCGTATTCAACTGAATTGACTAAATTTTAATTTATTCAAAACTTTTAAAAATTAATTAATCTGTTTATTTTATAAAGTATTAAAAAATAAATTTCACAATGATAAAGTTTACTAAGTATTCACATAAAAGTAGATAACTCATTTGTTGTTGTCTTATGCCAGCTAGACTGACAATATGGGGTGCGCTGCTCCACTTTTGCAACTGAATCGTAATTTGGTGGGGAGTCCGACTTCCTCAGTACACACATGCCATAGGTACCCGTTTATAGGGTAAGCAACCATTCACAACTCATTCATACAAAGAAAGTATAAAGATAGGAGAGAAAAAGTACATCCATGCCCGAACCAAGGATCACCTCATCCGCAGTCTGGTACGCTGACCATAAGAAAGGGTGGGCGAAGATAACTCAAATGAGTTATCTACCACCCACCATAATTATAGTAGGAAATAAATACTATAAGAATATTAATAATTTTAATAATTACCCATACAAAATGATTTTATTAACTAATGCAAATCACTAATCTTCTAACATTAATGATTTTCTTATAATTAAAAGAATAATAACTGTAAAATCCTAGCCTATAACTTATTAACATGGAATAAAAAATTAATTTATGTTATTATCATGAAACTACAACAAAATTCTAATGTAAACATGAAATAAAAAAAGTTAAATTTAATTTAATCTATTTCATGAAATTACAAAATTCTCTAAAGTAGAATAAAAAATTTACATATAATTTATATTATTTACAGGAAGTTATCACAAATTTGTTTTAAACTTCAGAATTTAAGAAAATAATAAATGAATAAGTTAAATATATTAAAAAAATGTATTTAATTTCAAACATTATTTAACGCAAATTTTGTTAATGATTTTAAAAAATGCTAAAAAATAATATTTGTACTTCTCTGGAAAAAATTTACTGAAATTTGTCTATAAAATTTGAACTATTAAAATCAATTATAAATTATAATTCATGGTTTAACCGAAAATTAATTGAAATAACAACATAAATTAATTCACTTTTAAGCAATGAAAATGTGTTTGAGTATTAATAATATATAATTATAAATTTATAACAGCTGATGATTTACATAAAATTTAAGGAAGGAGAATTTAAAGAAAAAGAAAATCTGGCGAAACTAACATAAAGGCGACATGAGAATACTTGTTCTAAACTACTAGTTCGGCAATTAATTCGAAATTCGTATAATAATTTACTTCACTTCCGGTATAATAAAAAAATTAAATTTACCCCAGAAAAAAAACAATGTTACATGTTAATTATAAATTCAATTTTAAGCGATTTTCACAAATAATATATTTATAATATTTTACCTTGCTAAATTTTGCAAGTTACTATAACTTATGATAAATATCCAGAATACATCCACAACGAATGTCCAATAGACGCCTATTTTTAATCTACATACATCCATGAGTTATGGTCTTAAGGTGACATCTAATAGACATCTACTGGGCGTCCATATTCGTCGACCAATGAACATTAACTGAACAGCCTTTCATGGATGTCAAATAGACATCTATTCCATGACGTCCACTGGATATCATGGATCTTTCGTGGACGTCTATTAGATGTACCTGGTTGTGTGGGAATACAGCACATACAGCGATGTGTGATGCCCTCAACTAAACCATCTATTAATTGCATAGGAAGTGTGAGACATTGATCTTATCGGCCACGTGGTACCACGTGGCCGTCCTTTGCTGAATCTCCTGGATGCCGAATCCTTGGTTGGAAATTGTTGCCAAAGTCTATGAATCACATTCAGCCATCTATTCACTTTTATCTGCTTCTAGTCTCCCAATAGCTCGCCATCGGAATTGTTCGGTCATATGATGCCTGGAGGCCAATGTTACAATTTCGCTATACAAGATTTCTAATCTCAGACACGCTGCGACAATTGTCGTCTTGCTCTGAGAGATTTATTTTTATGGTGCTCGCAAATGATGCATTCCAACAGCAGCGCCACCATTTTCCATAATGTCATATTGTTCAGCTCCTTTAAATTTCATAGAGACTGACTTATTTTTAGGGAGCTATCTCTGTTTTTGTAATTTTTCGTAACCAGTGTAATTTTTTTAAGAGGAAATGTGTTCTCTTTTTTTAAGTTACGTTTGATTTTCTTAATACATTTTCTGCTGACGACAGAAGTAACTACACATAGCGAAACGCCTCATAAATCTGAATTACGATCAAAAAACGAGATCGATAAATGAGTTGGCATTCTCATTTAAAAAAGTGTGGATCAAAAAATTTATACAAGCAAGTGCACTAGTCCGTTGAAAAGCGAAATTCTATTTCGCCATTTTCTGTCTTTTATATTATTTCCTTGTACATTCACTCCTCCTATCTCACAGCGTAATGGAAATTCTCTCTTTTCTCGAGATGAATGTTTTTTTTTCCTTCTCGTTAAAATTTTTACTTGTAAAAGGAAAAATTAAACGCATAAAAATATTTCCTTATAAAACTTTTCAGACGAGATTTTCGAGCTTAAAATGTATGCAGAACGACAAAGCAGATCTTAAAAGTTGTCAAACGAAGCTGACAAAATTTAATTTTTAAATTTTCAATTTGTAATTTTTCTGGTAAATGATTTCGCTGTCAACCTAACACAGCAGCAAAGAACTAATTGCAAATTTAATTATTTTCCACATAAATTCATGTGTAATCACTTTTATTTTCATACTGTTCTTGTTTATTATTTTTAATTTTAATTAAATTGTTCTATTATATTACAATTCAACATACATTACGTTTCAAAGCATTTAAAATTAAAAGTGACTTTGAAAAAGTCTTTAAAATAGATAATTTCTATTATAAAAGAATTTTTCAAAATTTACTACCAAGGCAAAAAATTATTGGTTTATCATTCCTGTTTTATTATTTTAGATAAGTCAAATAAGCAAATTTCCCATAACCGGTGGAGCAATGTAAGCACTTACAGAAATGATATCATAATCACTTTATATCAGAATTTCTGGTTACTTAAAATTCAAATATGCTCGAAAAAATTAATCGATTCCCATTCATAACCATAATATCTATATAAGTATTCATATGAATGATATTTTAGTCACTTTACATTAGAATTATTCTAATTGTATATAATTCGAGTGATCCAAAAATCAATCATTTTCCATTAATTTCATGGTAAATTAATGGTCAAATAACCCATAACCATAGAATAGATGCAAACATTCATGAAAATAGTATTTTAGCCACTTTGCATTCACCTAGGTTGGTAGTTGAGTTTCTTGAAAAGATACTAATCAAAAAGTGTTAGAACATCCACTCTATTCACCTGATCTAATTATGTATGAGTTTTGGCTATTTTTATCAGAAAAACTTAATAAAGACGTAATATTCAAACGAGATTGATGAGGTTTTAGATGAATTTTTTATTGATTACAAAAATTGAATGGCTTGATTTAAATAATCTTTGGAAAATCATTAATTACTTTTGAAAAAATCACTATAGAAGTGCATTTAAAAATTTTCATTCTTAAAATTTTATCAACATAACCTTAAACCTTGGTTTATATCTATTTCAAAATTACTGAAATATAGCTTTCTGTTGAGGAGCAACGGTAGGTGTGGTAGGTATTTATGCTTCTGTTACTCATTTATATTGTTGGCCACCCAAATTGCAACACCAAAAAAGACAAGAGATACCACAACAAAATTTATTTTGTTTATAACATGTTGACCAAGTATCAAATGATTAAATTTATAGACTTCTGTGAAGTGTGGTTCCTGCAAAATCAGTAGCCAGAATAGTCGCCATTGCTGGAGATCACCGCGGCCACACAAAGTGACTTTGGATGTGCTCTTGTGTTACAGCAGATCAAGCAGCTTCCACATGTTGCTAAAGTTGATTTGGTGTGGCAGCTGAGGATATACTCTGAGTCAATCGTTGAGCAACCATAGACCACATGATTTTTATCGGCTAAAGATCAGGAGAATGATTCAGTCAGGGAAGCAATTCAATCTGGTGATTGACGAAGAATACTTGAACAATGCGTGCCACGTGTGGTCATGGATTATCCTGTTGAAATATGGCTATGGGCAAACTCTGAAGATAGGAAGGACAACTGGCTTCAACACCTTGAAGACGTAGCGCTGGCTTTTAAAGTAACGGCAATGAGTACTAGAGAAGTGCGAGAGTGATATCCAATATCTTCCCACACCATTATACCCGGGACAGGACCAGTGTGGCACCGCATAACGCAGCTATTCAGCATCATCTCTCAACTGAGTTTCTAGACTCAAATGCGACCATCGTGGTGTTGCAGACAGAAGGGAACTCGTCAGTAAAGACAATTTTATTCCATTCTGCCATCTACATCCTTCTTTCATCACGCCATTGGCGGTGGAGATGTCTGTGGTTCTGCTTCAAGAGTAGATGAAGCAATGGACGTCTTGCAGACAGACCACTCTGCTGTAAATGTCGTCGAATGATACTCTCAAACACTGGATGATGCGTTAAGACTGAATGTGCTGTGGTACGGTTCGTGATGTGGCTGAGCCATCCATCACTGCCATGAGCATGAATTGCTTGTCATCACGTGAAGGGATGCACTGAGGTGGATACGATCGAACACGTTTGTCCGTCGTACACTCCTGCATCCAACGATCACACATCCGCATTGTAGTTGTTTGGTTTCGTCCAACACGATTACTGATTTCTCTGAAAGTTGATCCACAATCTCGGTAGGCCACTATTCTTCCTCTGTCGTACTCGGATACTTGAAAAAATGATCACTGTTTTCTACGAGGCATAATTGGTCGATTTAAAAAAAACCAGAAGAAAAACACAATTGCTAAACTTGAAATCGTCGAAATCTCCAAGCCTTAAATCGCGCTTTGAAGTGGTTCCACAGGCGCGCGTGATATGAGTCAGCACTGAAATTCTAATCATTTGCATATCTCACCTTCACTAATGCACATTGTAAATTTCATGTTATTTGCATGCATTCTTCAGGGTGTTACATTTAGGGTGAACAGCAGTGTATTTGAAGAATATCTTTATCTGTTGAGCAATCGGATATTTTTATATTGTATTCTGTTTCCAGACTGCATATTTATCCAATTGAGAGTTTGGTAATAATCTAAGTTTCTTCCTTTGCGACAAGTAAAAAAGAATATTCATGAGCACAAAAGGATCTTCCGGAAACAAAAAGTACGCAGTGGATATTAGATAAGAAAAGCCCGAAAAATGTCTTCAGAAGTTAGATGACTCACTATACAATGCCGAAGTATTACTCTTAAAGTTACATAAGAGTTTTACCATGTCCTTATTGTAGGACTATGATTTGCAGAGTGAAAGGTTCAATCCCTGCTATCGTTGAACAATGGAAAGCGTGTGCCGTGTTTTTGCTTTCTGTATGTACCTGTTGAAGATGTTGATAAAGAGATTTTTCTTTTGCTTCTATCGAAATGATCAACTACCTTTGAAAAGTCCTCCTTGAAGCCAACTCGCGGTGAGGACTCACGTGTTCTTTAATGGGATTCTGCTGTTAAGCCATCGTTTTATGAAAAGTATTATGTAAATTACCGTACTAATATAGCTCTCTTAGAGAGAAAAAGTTTCGAGTTCCATCGCAGTCGTTGTCCCAATTTAACTAATGATAACAACCGAAGTTGAATTGGCTAGAACTGTTTAGCTATCCTCTAAGCTCTATCAGAACTGTTACGTAAACATCATAGATACAGGGGGATTTATTATCAAAGTTTCGCTAGAAATAAGGAGGGGATAAATATAATCATGTTTACTTAAGATTCAAGAAATTACGAAATATTCGCGATAAACCAAATGATGTAAGAGTCTTGGTTCGTTGTTTTCTTTTTCTTTTAAACACAAAATTGATTACGTTATTGAATCTTGGGTGGTATTCGCTGTTTTAATATAAGAACTGCTTCAGATTTTTGTAAAAGATTTGTACATTTTTCGAAAATCCTTATATTTATAATAAAATGAACTAGCTTTTCCAGCGCTTGATGTACAATAATATTTTTTCTTATACTTCAGTATTTACATAAAATATTCTATTTAACATTAGATATTTATGGCTTTCCTATCACTATCCATCATGAAATCATTGTGAAAATGATTTTTAACAATTGTGCAGCTCCATGTATAGAAACGAATCTACTGTTAAGAAAATATCATTGTGAAAATTATTTTTAACAATTGAGCAGGTCCATGTATAGATACGAATCTACTGTTAAGAAAAGCGCTTACGCACTTTTTAATTAAAAACTGCTCGAAAGTTCATAAGCAATCAATATACAAATATGACGCATATGGATTGAAACAAATAACTGAAATATGAAACCAGTTTAAAATTATATCCAAAAGGGTTAAACACACTGCTGAATTTGAGGACAAAAAAGAATCAAGAAAACAGTAACAGAAAAAAAAATGATGTTGAATTGCTTTCGGAAAAAAGTTTATTGACAAATAATATTGATAGCTGAAAATAATTTATTATTATTAAAGTTGCTTAACTATTTTTATTAAATACCTGGTTTTTTTGTTTATCTACTGCAATTTTCTTGAGTATCCATTTGATTTTAATCGTGCTGAGGGATAAATCCCAAATTAAAATTGGCATAACAATAGTTTCG
>JAPDSC010141568.1:0-47337 GCA_026290005.1 Latrodectus geometricus
TAAATGCAAATGTTGTGTAATAAAACAGTAATTGCTTTCCAAAAAAAATATAAGAACATTTAAAAAATTATTGATGCGGAATTTAGGTAAAAGTGAAAATATATTATTAATGATTATTTGTACAAGAAGTTAATATAAATTTTCTGCATTTTTTAAATGTAGTAGTTCACATATTGTTATTTAAAATAAAAAAATCTTTATATGCATGATTATATTTTACCAAACATATTTTCTAAGAAGACTTATCGATGATTAATGATAAATCTTCTTACACATTATTGATGAACCTTCTCACACATTTTGGATGATTTTCTTCGAGCATTTTGAATCTAAATTTGTAAAATCTAAATCTGTAAAGTGTGGTTTTTTAAAAAGAATAAAAGAAAAATCCAATTCACTGCTTATGAAAATATATAAGAAGTATTAAATTTATATTCATAAACTTTTTTTGTATATTTGGTGATAATTTTAAATTACATTTAATAATTATGAACTTTATTACTTAAAAATAAACCTATTAGTAATTTAAATTCTCGTTAATTCTAAAATAATTACACAAACCTAATGATTGTGACACAGCATAAACTCTAGGACTCTAATATTATGGTTGCGCAGGTATTATTTGTTCTCTGGTATTTATTTAAGTCAAGAATGGCGAGGCATTCGTCATATGCATCTTAACACACTTAGGAAGCAATCACGTGACTCTTTCCAAGCAATTACAGGCAGTAATTACGGCGGACATTAAATTCCTAACAACGTCTGGAAACTACGATTTCTGTAATATGGCACCGTAATTCCAAAGGACTTAACAGGACTTGGAGGATTTACTCAGTCCGTTCACATATGAATCACAATCAAGGATGCAAACTCCGCGTCATCTTGCCAAAGTGACATCGTAATGCACAAAGTAGTTAATTAACAATTAGTGGGTATTAATTGCTTGGAACAAGCGAATTGGAACGCGTGGAGTGCCATGGTTTCTGGGTAATGTTCGTTGTGGCAGTATCTGGTGCCAGATATGCATTAATTTGATAGTTATTTCAGAAACTGTTCATTTTTGGCAAAAACAGAAGATTAATATTTTGCTCGAAATAAAAAAAAGAGAATTTTCGAAGTATATATATACCAGTGATACTCAACCTTTTTAACCATAAAGTGGTTGTAAAGTGGGCATTCATAAGTAAATGTTTGTTCAATATTCTTGTTTTTTAAATTATCAGTTAGTCACATTTTTGTAAAAAGATAGAAATGTTATAAGAAATACTTACTCTGCAAAACTTTATTTCCCCCTTTTCTTTGTTTAATGTTACATAAAAAATGAGTAGCAAACTCTGAGTTTTCTCCAACCTGTTTGACAAATGGAAGATGTTTTAATCCCCAATAGTTGATCTGTCACCACCTGATGTAAGTGATTTTATTCTTTAGACTCGTCAATTTAATATATACAATATAAATACGTAAAATAATATATTTTACCCATACATTTAAAAACATATATTCCATTTGGGAAACAACTGGTTGTAGATTGATAAATTTAACTATCGACCATTAGAATCTACTACTTTTGACATACTTTACATTTTCCTCTAAAACTTACTTATATGAACATCTATATTGGGAAAATATATAAAATCTTTTTAAATTCTAAAATAGAGGGGAAAATTGATATATATATAATTGATATATACTAATTGGGATTACTTTGATAATTGTTAATTATATGACAATCTGAAGTCTCACACACTATTGTGAAACAAACACTGTATTTCCAAGTGCTTTCTTATCAATTACTGATAATCAATTAATCATATTTCTTTTACAATATTTTGTGGTAAAATTTTATAAATGGATACCCATTGACTTTTGGGTGATTTTTTTGACACCAAAATATGCACCGAGATTTAAGTAACAAAACGGCTGCTGTCGCTACACAAAAGCTAAACTAAAGATTAAACAAGGTGTTATCAGAAATTAAAGTTTATCGCCAAAATTTACCGCCAAACCAGGGACTACCCATTTCTAGTCTCATTATTGTGTAAAAAACATTGTATTTTCAAGTTCTTTCTTATTTATTGCCAATAATCAATTAATCATTTTTCTTTTGGAACTACTTTGATATACCTCTCAAAATCGGAAATTTGGCGACTTTTTTTCTCGCCAAGACGGATTCTCTCTTAATACAAATAATTAATAACAAAAACAACTCAAAAAATGGTACAAAATACAAGAAAATACTAAATTTGACTACAACGAAAACCTAAAAGCAGAAAAAATCTAAATTGGCAACACCAAAATAAGAAACAGTAACCCTAAAAAGTCCGTAGGGAGTGCCAGATTTGGCGTTTAATTTTTGGGGGGTATATCAAAGTTCTTCCTTTCTTTTGCAATATTTTGTGGTAAAATTTTATAAATGGGTACCCATTGACTTTTGGGTGATTTTTTGACACCAAAATATACACCGAGATGTAAGTAACAAAATGGTTGCTGTCGCCACACAAAAGCTAAACTAAAGATAAAACAAGGTGTTATCAGAAATTAAACTTTATCTCCAATATTTACCGCCAAACCAAGGGCTAGCCATTTCTACACCAAACTCTGTTTTGTAAAGAAATTTTCAGAAATGTTTCAACAGATTAAATCAATATGGCATTTTGATTAGTACAATATATCTTTATTGGTGTGTATATACATATATCACTCGTGCTTAACTATAATAACTTATATTATTTGCAGATGAAAGCAACTTTGCTTCCATTTTAATTACTACACAGACTCTTCTAATAAAACATTCTATACAAAACTCTTATAACGAAAATCTCTTCACGAATAAACCTCTTATAACGAACTTTTACATAATCATGAGCTCCATTTCATCCCTAAAACTATGTATAAAAATTACGCTATATGAAATACTCCAATATTACCAACCAATATTATTTGACTGATCTGACATCAGTCATTAATCAGTTAAGTGCCTTGAAATTACTAAAAATCTTTAATTAATCTTCTAATAGTTTTGGCAATCTAAGAGGGATTAATTTCCAAAAATGGCAGCCTGAAAATATTATTTCAGTATAAATCGTCATTTCAGATTCTTGCAGTGTTGGACTGAAAGAAAATGTAATCACCAGGGTTTTCGCGTGCGGTTCACCATTAGGCAAATGTTCTAATTTCAGTGGAACAAAAATAATAATGTATTGCGGCTTGGCAGCAGTTCCAGCTTATAGGCTGTGACGTGACATCCAGGCATACTGGATGAAGAGTTGATGCCATTGAGAAATCATAAAAGAAAGCTCAAAATGTGAAAAATCAAATTTACTGAAATAAGAATGATAGATAGTTTCAGTGAGTATATGCACTTTTAAAATGGGGGAAATGTATCTGTAATAAACATTGGCTAAAACGATAATAATCTTATTAACAAATGGCATTTAAAAATTTAATATATATTAAAAAATAATTTTATCAGAATCAAATAATCGAAAGGGAGACCAAATTATAAATGTGTATTTTCTAAAAGGCAGAAATAAATTTTTGCAGATTACGTAAGTAAGGTAAGCATATTTTTGTGCATTACTATCGAAGCACTCATTAAAGTAAAAATAAAACGTTTTCTTGAAAAACATTAACGTTTATATACACTGAAATGATCATCATGTTATTTATATTTATCTGTTTAAAAGAATCAAATTGATATCAAACAATCAATAAGTTAAAGGATAGTGACAATGATCACTCTATTAAAAACTGTAAAAAAATGTGATGTCAAATTAGAACCTGAAAATTTACATGATTTGAGGATATATTCTTATTGGAAACAGATGATTCCATTGAAGGTATAGGAAGCACAAAACGTGCCAACACATCACAGATGATGGCTGTAATGTAGCAGCAGTACGTACTAGAAGGAAATACAACACCATGTCAAATCGTAGTATCTGGCGCTGGACCAGTTTGGCGATGTATACCGTAACTTTTTACCACTTTCTCGTCACAGTTACATAATATACAATAATTAACTCTAATATCTTGTGCTGAAAGCAGTAATTGGATTCATCAATAAAGATAATATCATCTCATTTCATTTGTCCATATCTAGCATTCATTAAACCATTGGCGGTGCAAACGTCGGTGGTTTTGAATCAAGAAAAAAACGAAGCAATAGATAATTTGCCGACATTCCACTCAAATGCAAAACAACGTCGCTTAGTTCGTTGGTTGGCTTGGTTGGATTTTATGGCGCAAGGTCCAAAAAGGACAAGCTGCGTCGCTTAGTTCAAGCATGTACCGAATAATGAGTAACAGATTGAAACTATATGAAATGGTTCGTGATGTGATTGAGCAATCACTGATTCTCATACACACAATATGCCTGTCAATCAGTGGTGCAAGGATCGGGTGTGTTTGCTGTCACAGGTCTACCGTGCCTTACTGCTTAAATCGATTACATATTTGCTTCACAGCTGCTTGGTTTCGTTCAACACGATCAACGATTTCTCAAAAGGATAGTCTAAATTGAGGCATATTTAAAAAGCTTCCAAAAATGCACGGGACAAAAAAAGAATCAGTTAGAATACATCAAATCGACGATCGCTTTTACCTTTGTATGTAGTTTGCAGGTGTCACTACTGTCCAGAATCGCTTCTACTTTTATATATCGCTTCTAGGAGACACTCTAATTGACAAACGCTTCTATCTTCAAATATAACTTGCAGATGGCACTGTAGTGCAATGAACAATTTAAGAGATTTTATTCATCAATATTTGCACAATTACCCCATGCTTAAGGCCTTTTCATCATCTACAGACATGATATTTTCTCATATGACTTCAAGAATTGATGGTATGGCGGCAAGAGGTTGTACATCAGGTTTTACTGGTAAGTTATTATTTTACTTAGTTTAAAAATCCTTTATGGTCTAGTCCATACTTCTAAAATACATAAAATTTCTGTCTTTCATCGCCAATTATTTATGCATTGTTTTTAATTTTTTAATATGCTAATTATTTGTCAGATAACATTTTATATAAATTTCTTCATTTGTTGTAAATAAATCTGAAATGAAGGTGAAAGAACATTTTACGAAATAACAATAGAAATCAAAGCTGAGATTTACTGTACGGTCACCCTTGGAGCAATTTTTCCACATTTGGTGATAAAAAACATTTTCTGGCAACCCAACCAATTCCGACCAATCGCAAATGAGGGATTCTGAGCAATCAGGCAATATTTTTCAATATTCTGTTTATTTTTAGACCTTGATTGTGCAAAATGGCGAGATTTTTGGCGACTTTTTGAAAAAGTTGCAAAGGGTGATTGTACAGTAAATTTTTACCGAAATCGAATACAGTGCTTTGGACGCATTTTTTTAAAAAAAATCTTTCAGGATATTTTAAAGTTGCTTTGCCAGTTGTTTTAACCTTTAAAGCAAGAACTTTGTCAGATTAATTTCGGATTCCTATGAGCTGTTTATATTTCTCCTTTTCAATAAATTTAAAATTGTTATACACTTTGCAATCTCAATGTTAGCGGCCCTTGTAACATACTTCTAACTTGGATGAGATTTACTGTAGCCAATGTGTGTTTTATTTCGAAATCAAGTATTACGAAGAAAAATGAAAATAAATCAGCTATGCGAAATAGTTTTCCGGTCGGAAAATCTTTTCTCGAAGAAAAGGTGAGTTTCTCCTTTACCAGGATGATACTGTGGTCTTTTTTTGTAGGGCGAACAGTGAAATTGTTTGGCAGAGCATGACCTAAGGCTGTTCGGGTGAAAATGAGTATACTAAAGAAAGTATTTCGAACTTAATTAACCATTTCTAATTTATGTCATTATTTGATGTCAGACCCAATGAAATAGAATTAGATGAGCAGGCATTTAAAAAAATACTTTAAAGTAGTAACAAAAATTTTATTTAATGTTTTTACGTTTTTTTTCCTTGGATTACAGTCCATAAATTTCTTATTTTTAATACGCCAAAGTAGCGTACCAGTTTCATAACCAGTCATGAAGGCTATAATATTAAAGGCTACTTAAGCCCATTTCCACTTTTATCTGGACGGAGTCATGAAATTTCTTTTAAGAATGGCAGGCACTGAACGATGAACCCTTCGCCACAACAAGGTCAGAAATTACTACTCATTTAGCGTTACCCGGTGGGCACCTGTGAACCAAGTCACGGAGGGGAGTAGCATTACCCACGTTACGCCACACAAACCCTCTTATAGGGCGGGCCACATTCATACATCCTCTCATGAAAAGACAAGAAACATAGAGACAGTACATCCATGCCTGAGCTGGAATTTGAACCCAAGTCCTCCCCAAATGTAGTCAGGTATGCTGACCATAAGACAGGATAGGCGGCAGTTATGAAATTGTGTGAGATAGTTTAAATAGAAAAATAATCATAATGCTGAAAGGATTACACTTTCTTTCAGATTCACTTTTTATATTGTATTCTATATTTTTGCTTATGGTGCAATATATTGTTCCGGAACTTCACTCGCTACAAGAACGAAGGCATATAGCTCTTTATCCTATTTTAGAATTATCACATTTGTCTAACCTATGGAGATAGAAGGAAATATTTTCTATTTTTTTCACTGCAACATAATTCTTCTTTTTCATTATTATTTATTTTAAATGTAAAAATTTATTATTTATTTTAAATGTAAAAAAATAATTCTCTACTACCACAGAGAAGAGCGTGTTTTTTTTATACTTTCGACACTCTGCGCATTGGAATGTGGATGATATTATCATCTACTAACTTTGTAATCAAAAAAAATTTCAACCATTCTACTCCTCATTCGATTTGTTTTCAATTGGTTCTCATTTCATGTTGCAAAAACGTCTGTTGTAAACAAATCTAAGTAAATAGAAAATATCATTAAAAAGTAATAAATATCGTTATGTTTCCAAAAAACATATTTTTTACGCCGAAAGCCAAACTCAAGTTTTCCATTGGAAGTCACAACCTGCGAAAAACTGCGTCCTTGACATTTCATATTTTTTAAAGTAAAATAAGATTTAGAGTAGTCAATTTTTGTTCATTTAGAAGAAAAGAAAATGCAAAAAATACGGGACGAATAAAGGAAACTAAATAGTTTTCCGGTTGGCAGAACCTTCCCCCAAGGAAGATGAAGAGATTCTTGGAAAGGAGGATAATGTCCCAGTCCCCTGTATCCTTTTTTATACTGCAAGAATGGAGCTTAGGATGCCTTGGCCCATAAAAGAAAGCTTCTTAAACCAGAAAAATCTTTCAGAAAATGAGTATCATTAAATCTGGGTACCACAAGATCAAATAATTATCCTCATTTTATGTCACAATTTCATATATGATCAAATAGAAGGAAATTGTAGAAAATACTAACTATATATTAGTTTGGGGAAAAAGTAATCCATTATTTTTTCGGTAGACGTCTGTAGCGATCGATATCTCGTGAGGTATCTATCAAACAATTTCAGATTTATGCTCGTTGGAAAGGTGACATTTGACACTAAAATATTCTCTTACGGGTGTTTTGTTTGATTTATTCAGTTACGAGTACAAGGTTTTAAAAATGGAAGACGACAAATAGAAAGTTCGATACATTTTCATTTTTCTCTTGTCACGGCGAAAAAAATAGCCTGGTGGCTAAAATTGTGAAAGGTGTTTATCGTCCTATATAAGACTGTAACAACCAGTTACATACAATTTTGGTTTCGTCGATTCCGTTCGGGTATTTTCAATGTTAGAGATGAACCTCGCATGTGGATACAGCATCGTCAATGTTATTTATAGACATTTTTTATTTATAGACATCATCAAATTATAGACATCGAAAATGTCTATAAAATATCAAAAATGATCGAAGTTAACCGCATGTCAGCAGTCGTAACGCGCAAGACCTAAAAATCTACATGAAAGCTGTTTTAAAACTTTTTAAAAAGCAAATCTGAAAGAAGTTACATAAAGTTCATGTAAAAATAACGGATTTCTTTTTCCCCAACCTAATAAATTACTATAAAAGAAAGAAGGGCTCAGATTTACTGTACGATCACCTTTGGCACTATTTTTTTCACAGGCAAAATTTTTTGATATTCTGTTTTTTTTTATTTTATGTTTTAATCTTGCTTGTGCAAAATGGCGAGAATTTTTGAGACATTTAGAATCAGTCACCAAGGGCGATCGTACATTAAATCTTTACTAAAAGAAATAATATTTTGATCTTTTTCCTTGGCACAGGATCTTTAGGTATCTTTTCTGAACACAAAATAACGAACACAGCAAAATAACGTAGCTCTTCTACAACCGGTGAACCAAATTGTGTGGCGTTCAGTACACGTCTCGTCTTATAAGCAGTTGAAACCTTGATGAAATAGATACTCTGAAAAAAACTACCGATAATGGAACTTTTGGACTTCATATTGATGATGACCATCTAGATTTCCTAATCAGCATCCTAAGAACAGATTTTAATAAAAGTATAAATTTTTAAATTTACGTGAATATTTGTGAAAAATTGTAAATGTTTGTATAACTATAACCTATATCGATTTAACAACGTGAAATAACTTGTTATTACCTTTCATATTGTAAAATTATAGCGTAAACATTTTTCGAAAAGTATGGACTTTCAGGGTACGTCTGTAGTACCTTTTTTCTTTTATAAAAAAAATGGTGGCATTTGGCGACATTTTTGGCACTTTGGTGATGTTTGTCTATTAAACTAAGTTAACATTTTCGAAGCTTTGAATGAACAGGATTAATAGGAGACGAATTACTATAGACTTACTGTAAGTCTATTCTGCATATTTCCAGTTCCATATTTCTTTCGGATTACAGTAGAAGTCCGATAATCCGGCATGTTCGGGACCGGCTCGGTGCCGGACTACCGAAAATTCCGGACTATCGAACGGTAATTATAAGAACAATAGGTTAATAATTAAACTACAAATACAGTATGCAAATACATACAACAAAGTTTATTTTACATTTCATATAATGTATGTACACGTACTGTAAAACATATTTCACTTAGATTTAAAAAAGTCACGAATGTCTTTTTGTTTTCTTGACTTTTGGCGTTTAGTATAAAATTTATTTCTAATGATATGGAAATCAATAATTTCTGAAGCATTGTACTAGCCTCAGCGAAAGAGATAAACTTATTTAGTGATGCTGCAGCTTCTGCCCAGCTGATTTTTCCTTTTCTTCCATTTCGGCAGCTGAGTCACTTTATTTAGGCTTAGGTTTTGAAAACATGGTCACCCTATGTACAGTTAGAACGAAAATCACTTTTTTTATAAACAGTTTCAAAAGTTACGTTTACTATTGATTAACCGGCCGCTAATTGTTTCCGAACAATTCCGAGCGCTTCCGGATGATCTCGAACCACTCAGAAAACTTCCGAATAGCTCTCGAGCGTTTTTATTTCCTCTACAGACATACTTTGGGAGAAAACCAAAATTTTTACAATTTTCCTGAGCGATGCCGGACTATCGGGCATTCCGGACTGTTGGATGCCGGATTAATGGACTTCTACTGTAATTCGAAGAAATTTGCAATAATATGTAAAACTTTTGTTGCGACAGTAAAATGTTTCTTTACTTATTTCAAAAAAAATATTTACTATTGTTTGAAAAAAAAATATTATGAAGTTTGAAATAAAATCTCAAAGTTAAGAAGTTGTCTCTGTTAATACAAAAAAAAATTGAAATTATAAAATGTTATAATTCACAATATCACTTGCTTTTCGTGGTGTAAAATTTCATTTATAACAAAGATAAAGAAGCATTTAAGAAAAACAATATTTTTTCCAAATGCTTAATAGATTAAAATCTATTAAATAAGTGCATTGTAAACTATAATTGACAGATGAAATATATTTTTAGCTTGAGTTTTTAATCTATTAACCATTTGGAAAAAGTATTGTTTTTCTTAAATGCTTCTTTATCTTTGTTATAAATGAAATTTTGCACCCCGAAAAGAGATCTTACCTGTAAATGAATTATAAAAAATCGAAAGAAATATAAAATTGTTCATAATTCTTTTTAGTTACGAAGGGAATAGATAATGAACTCGACTCCTTTCATTGGCGTTCAAATGCATTCCCGATTGGTAGCGTATTGGGAAAAGCGTTGTCGAGTTCTGTGTGTAAGCAATACTTTTTTTAATACCAAAATACAAAATGAATATTTATTTTTTTAAAAACATTTATACCGTAAAATATTGATAGAAAGGGAAGCTTATGTTATAAATATTTTTCCTCTACCTCTAAAAAATTACTAATAAATATCAATTTTAAAACTTTGAAAAGAATAACGACATCCATTTTGTAAAAGAGCAAAGTTCCGGAATGGTATAAAACAACTTTACAAAACGTTTAAATTAACATTAATTGTGGTTTACATGTATAAGTTATTTAATCAAAATTTTGAAATAAATCAGTATCTTAAATTAGACAAAGACTAACAAACTGAGCTAACGAAGACTGACAAAGCTTTCCAGCAGCCTTTTTCAACTCAACTCCAAAAAATTTGTTTGATATACAGAATATATTGCATAGCTTCATAGATTTCAAGTTTATAATTACATGAAATCATTTTGAGAAATAAAAACTGCGAATAACAAGAAAATAATTTAATTTTGTGTTGAACATTTAACCCATAGAAATCCTAGGTTATTAATGAAGGCCCGAAATCCGGCACAGCTGCCGTATAATCCATCATGCCAATTTCTGAAGTATTTTGGCGGTAAAGAAACGTTGCCAAGATGATGTAATTGTGACGTAATAAATTCTTTCCTGAAGAAAGGTTACGCATCTAAATAATAAATCTAAACCTGATAAATAAAAAATTTAAAATATATTTTAGAAATAGCATGATTTTTTTAAAAAAGCATAAGAACATAATTTCGAAAATATAAAAAGGAAAAAAAAAAACAATTTCTATAGTGTAAATACGAATTCTAAGAAAAAGAGGAACTTGAATTCTATTGTAAATTTATAGAAATATTCGCAAATAAATATGAATTATTAAAAACAATTTAAATTTTACCAAAGAATTAAAAAAAAAATATAGGAACAGCATTGCTTCAAATGTAAATATAAGTCTTAAAATCGAGTTAAAAAAAAGATTTTAGTTTAATACTGTAAATAATAAAAATGTATCAAATACACACAATCTGAAAAAGGATATATTGAAACAATTTTGAACAGTAATTTTAAACAATTTATATAAAATTAAATCCGTATTAATTGTTTAAAGTTATTGTTTAAGTATTACTTTAAAATATAATGAAAAGCAAACAATACAACCTAGAATTTAAGCATCCAAAATGTCAAGAAATCTATAGACCATACTAAGAAAATTCCGACGAACTGTTTTCGAAAAATTTTTTAATAAAATCAGCAAATGGAATAAAATGTTCTTAATTCCCTCGTGATTACGAAAATACAAGGCTTTTTAAAATAAAATTTTCATCAGATTTCTTTCTATTGGGATATCCGCTAAAAAAATCCCCAAATTCAGAATTTGACGTGATGGATTATACGGCAACTGTGCGCGAAATTCTATTTTTTTTTTCATCATAATCATCACTGCAAAATTAATTTTATGTAATCATCGTATTTGATTAACAATCCAAGGGAGTTTTCTTCGTCAATATAACCTAAAAATATTTCTCTACACATTGTTTGGAAAATGTTATATTTTCTTCAAATCAATCCAATCATAAATTTAAACTACCTTCCACTCGTTTACCATGGAGAGAAAAATTACTCAAACCTTAAAAATATCAGCTTATGTTTGTTGCCAGAATCTATTTTCTAGATCTGGAACTTAAGTTAAATAAAACTTTGGAGTCTCTGAATATTGGTGGAAATTATTTTTTAAAGTTCTCTTTTAATCAATGTTAGTTATTATCAAAAGAAAATAAAATGTTATACTTTTAAGCAACTCATATTAAATTTCAGTATTATTTTTAATTATTATACTAAATTTCATTATTAAAGATAATATCTGTAATAATGATTTATTAAAGACAATACCTGTATATACATATATAATAATCATTAATTCTTTAATAAGCGAAAATTTCTTTATTTGTATTCTTATAAGAATCAACTGTTACCTTCTTAAATTAGATTCATTATTTTTATATATGCAAAAAATTTTAACATGAAGTTACATAATTCGAATTTCCTTCTTAAATTCATTTTAAATATGATTCCAATCAAAATTTTAGTTTGACGTTGAAAAGTTCTAATAAATTAAATGTGGCAGTGTAGCGTAAATCTAAATTTAAATAGCTATTTCGTTGTTGTAAGCATTTCTCTAAGCCGGCTGAGATTTACTGTACGGTCACCCTTGATGCAATTTTTCCATATTTGGCGATAAATAACATTTTTTGGTAACCCAACCAATTCCGACCAATCTGATCTAACTACAGATGAAGAATTTTGACCAATCAGACAATATTTTTCAACATTCTGTTTATTTTTCGACCTCGCTTTTTCAAAATGCCGAGATTTTTTGAGACTTTTTGAAAAAGTTGTAGAGGTTAACCGTTTAGTAACCTCTACAACTTTTTCAAAAAGTAAATTTTTAGACTTTCGGCTAACATGTATTTAAGAGTACTTTTCTAAAATTCAATGCATTTTCTTTTCGCTAAGTGTTTTATAGGCAGTGAAGCTTATTCCTGTGTCCTAAATGTGGACACTCGGTATATTCTAAGCACCCTTATGAAACGCATTAACAAGGTGGGAGCCTAATATACAGAGCAATGGTCTGTATTGAACCCGAGACCATCTGCTGAGTTTTATGATCTTAATATTTTGATGCCTCTTTGTGTGTGGATTGCCTAACGTTCTAGTTATATTGCATCCTAGCTATAGTGTAGATTGCCTAACGTCCTGATAAATATTTGGTTCTAGTAATTTCTGAATTTTATGATCTTAATGTTTTGATGCCTCTTCGTGTGTGGATTGCTTAACATCCTAGTTCTATTGCATCCTAGCTATAGTGTGGATTGCCTAACGTCTTGATAAATAATTGGTTCTCATAATCTCTGAATTTTATGATCTTAATAATTTGATACCTCTTTGTGTGTGGAATACCTAACATCCTAGTTATATAGCATCCTAGCTATGGTGTGGATTGCCTAACATCCTGATAAATGTATGGTTCTAGTAATCTCTAAATTTTATGATCTTAATAATTTGATACCTCTTTGTGTGTGGAATACCTAACATCCTAGTTATATTGCATCCTAGCTATGGTGTGGATTGCCTAACATCCTGATAAATATATGGTTCTAGTAATCTCTAAATTTTATGATCTTAATGTTTTGATATCTCTTTGTGTGTGGATTGCCTAACGTACTAATTATATTGCATCTACCTATGACGTGGATTGCCTAACATCCTGATATATGCTGCAATGCATTTTATCATGCGTCGCATAATTGCTTTCTTGTAGGACTCTTGATAGTGTACCGCGTTCATGTTTGAAAAGGTGCTTGGGAGGAAAACTCCCATTCAAACAGGTGTGCATGCAGAAAGTAGAAACGCAGCACCCATTTTTTTGTTGTTCAAACAGTGACTGGAATGTAATCTAAGTTTTTCACTTTGAAAAGCGATGTTCTCTTACCAGGTTGTAGTGAACCCAAAATCTTACGGTTTGGCCTTGGTATAACTAGACCTGATTTAAATTGATTGTTAATAAATTTATCAATGATCATATCAATAATTTGTTGCTAGATGTTATGTTGATTTCGAGTAACATATTAAACGATTAATGACATTAAAAGAGTTGGCCATTTTTAAAGGATAGAAGAGCATTCTTCACTTCGAATTGTTCAGAGTTCGATTCATCCACTATTCACTGTGTTGTGTGAAAGATTTGTTTTTCACATCTACCGAAGTGGGTGATTAGTTGTTTTCCAGTTTTATTTCATTACGATTTGTGAATGTCTCACTATATATGAAAAATTTTCACGAGAGTTTTATGCTTGGAATAACAATAAGTTTTACAATAGCTTTCATTCATTAATCTGTCTACCAGTGATATCAAAGTTCTCAGGAAACACACACCTATCGGCATCTTTGCGGGCCAATAACGGCAATGACGGTGGTGAGTCGGCATTACCATGAAGATTTTGTAACAGTATCGGTTCTATACCAGCAAAGGATTTCAAGAAATTTTACTTCAATATTATCTAAAAGTGGTTTCGGCCCTGATTCGGATATTTGAAGGCAATTGGCGACAAAAATGTGGCGTATTTTGTTTGCCAAGATACAGTGTGACGTCACACAACTGCCACCGAATGTTTGTGCATCGAGTCTCATGCCGTTTGCAAAAATCAAATTTCCAAAGATTCGTCGAGTTCTTCAGCATGCATAAGATAAGTACATATTTATTATTTTAACAATATTCATCAGAATAGAAGTATCATTTAATCATGAATTATTTACTTATTTTATTTTAAATTTATTTAACTGCGTGGGTGTGCATATAGGGAGATTTCTAAACTATATATTACATTTATAATGTTGAAGATAGGATGACAAGATAATTATTTTATTCTTTTCTGAAAATTTTTATTCGTGACATTATTGAGTGTTCTAGTTCTGTATAATTACAATTTGTTATGTTCGAGTTTGCAAAATCGAACGTAAGAAAACATAGAACATTCTTTTCCATTTCATTTTGTTCTTCTGTGATATGTTATATTCGTTTTCTTTAATTAGATTCAGAATAAGAATTTTTTTTAGATGTAGGATTAAAAACTTTACTCATCATTGTTTGTATATTTTCCCATTATTTTTCAAATGATTTGCCGCTTATATTTTATTAGTTAATTTAATAAAATTTTAAATATATTACACCTCTCAATTTATTAACTTCAACTAAGATATGCAAATAACTACAAATCTAATATGTTCACTTGACAGAAAAAGTTAAACAAACGCACAGTAAACATTCTAGAAAGAATAAATGTACATTATAATGTCAATATTAATTTAATTTTCGTATAAAGTGAATAACAATGAAAATTAATTTCCAAATATCTTTGAAATTTGTACCTATCAGCAAACTATATCTGTTAACTTTTTGTGCAGTTTTTATTATTATTTTGTATTATTATTATTTTGAAGCAATGTGCATTATCTTTCTCAAATTGTTACAGGTATTTAAGAAATTGATAAATAAATAGTTAGAACTTTAACTATTTTGATTGAAATTTAAAGTATTTCTTATGAAATAAATTTAATTAATGTTGATATAATATACTTTTATTTTTTCTACAATTATTTTGCGTTTGTATGCAGATTTTTTCTGGCAAGCGTATATCTTATCTTTAAGGTCATTTCTTAGATTAAGATTACTCTCAAACAATTTTATGTTATAGATGTTAAATTATAATAAGGAATCTTGATTAAATTAAGAATAACTTCCAATAACTATTATAAATTTTAATTACATTATAATTTCTTATGATCGATTATTTTTTAAGAGATTTTTATGAGTGCTCACTGAATACTTTTCGTTTTAGCAATTCCATTGCAATATTTAATTTTTTCGATTGCAATATATTGCAATTAAAAAAAAGTTAGCATTTCGAAAGTTCATTTTTATTTATCATTCAAGTGTATATTTAATTTATAAAACATTTGAGACTCTTATGCAATCCTAGGGATTAAACATTTTATAAAAGCTTAAATTTGAAAATAAAAGTTTATTTGAGCAAATTGTTAACAATCGAAATCTTTTGAATACATAATTAGTTTTTTAAATTAAAATAAGCTTTCTGTTCATTTAAGAATCTTTTTTACAGAACTATATTTCTTTCATAAGCATATAAAAAATTAGTTTTAATTTTCACAAAGAAACAAACCTTGTGCAACACTTTCGTATAAAATCTAAAAACTCATTGCATTATATACGCTTAATTAACTTTATTATTAAATCTACATTTGGTAAAAATGTTATGTATTTAATCATTACGCTTTTATATCTCAGTTGTATATTTTATAAATTATTATCTAATAAATCTATTATTTATAAATAATTGAAAAAATGAAGTAAGATTCATTTTTTAAGAAATTATTTTTACATTATTTTTATGCTACTTACGAAACTAGTTAAAACTTAATGTTTCAAAATTTTATTCCTAAAATATCATTATAAAATATTCCATATTTAGTATCTTTTATTGTTAAATCTGCTATTGTTAAAAAAATATTCTTCAGTGAATTATATTTAAAAAAATCTGAAACTTTAAATACATTACTACATACACTGAATATACATTACAATATACACTGAATTTACATAAATGTTCGGTTTTTAGAAGTTTTATTATAAGTTTTATATAAATTAATATTTATTGTTATTCTTTTGTTATGTTATTTGGCAACATAAAAACCACTCTAATTAATAGAATAAAATAAATGTGGTTAAAACATGATAAAATAAAAATTGGATTTCATTGGATAAGCTGGATTCATTGAAATATTAATTTATATTGTTGCTGTTTATTTTATGTCTGCAAATGTAGCAGATAAAAAAAATACCGATTCTGGTCATATTCATATTTGAGCAAAAATGATTATATTTTGACTTCGAATTGTTAAACATACAAAATATTTATAAGTATATTAAAATGGTTGATTATTTTTAAACATTTAATTACATTATTAAAAAACCCTTCCAAATTTTTTCAAACGCGCCGCTGAGTTTTTTTTTTGTCAATTGCACCTTTACCTTACATATGATTAACTTGAAAGCATAAGTTTACTTAATAAAACAAAATAGTAAAAAAATTTTGTTTTATGAAAGAAAAATTATCCTTTCTTCTTTTTCAAAGCCTATATTTTTAATTATTTCTTTTGATATCAAATGTTCTTTTGATTATCTTTTGATATCAAATATTTTATCTATGGATAAAATATTTTCGGAAGAAAAAGAGAGAGAGAAAAAAATAGAAAAATTGTTTTGTTGTAAAATTTTTTTACATTTTTTTACTATTTTAACAAACATGCTAAAAATCCCATTGTTATATAAATATACATGCACTATTTTTAACATGTTTACATATTGTAATATATACTATATTTTTTGCTGTAGAATTATTTAATTATGAATGCTTATAAAGTAAACAAAATTCTCCTTTGTAGATTTATTTACTCGCCAAATAAACAGGAGCTAATAAATATTATGGAGGATGCCAGTTTTTGTACTATATTAATTTTTATATATATTTATTGTAAATTAAAATCTTTGTTAATTACAATAATTTAAATATTTTTGCTCTTTGCTAAATATTCTTAAATTTTGTAAAATCTTCTAACTAAAAAATTAAAATTCTTCAAAAATTAAAATTAATTTTTTTTATTAAATAAATCATAATAGAAATTCGTTTTACAATCAAACAATGTTTATTAAAGCATTATCACCTGAAAAGTATTTATTTCAAATATCATATACTTTGCGCGTGATTTACCAATATGAAAAAAAGTATCTGTACAAAGATACGAAGGCACTTCTTTTCACTGTATAAAAAATTGGTGTTCATTTATTAAAAAAAATCTAAATAATTTTTGTAACCACAATTTTTATTTCTTTTATACTATACAAAAATTTTGTATTTTAAATACGTAAGTCTATTGATTATACAATAAAGAATAATTTAAAAGAAACATTTATGTGATAAGTTTTAGTGATTTTTAATATAAATGCTTACATAAATTATATAATTTTGCTCTTAAAAATCAACATTTTTATTTTATATACGATTTATTTTAAATAACAGTAAACTATAAATAATTTGCATTATAAGAAGCTATTAAGATTACATATAATTAAGACATAGTTCTTACTTATCATATTGTATTTATCAATATATACTCACTGATTATTTATAATATTTTATTTCTGCTATAGTGTCTTCTGTTTGAAATTAATATTTGAATCATTTTTTCAATCAGAAAATATAGTTTAACTGACAAAACTCAAATAAATCAAACACAAGTTAAATAAATGTAAAAAATATATAATCCATCGAATAATTACTATTAAGAAACTTATTTCACAAGTATAAAAAATATTTTTAAATATACATTGACTCTATGAAAAATAATTTTAGATGTTTAGAAAGGTTGTCCATTATAGCATGCAAAAGGAATCAGTTTCTCACATGTATAAGCACTTAAAAAATATATTAAAATTTTGAATGGAGAGATCTTAATTTCAATTAAACAAGAATATGATCGAAAATATTTGAAATACTTATTTAATAAATATATTATACAAATTTTCTTTTTTCAATTGTTAATAATATTAATTAATAAAGTAATTAAGTTTGCTTTTAGAGTATTTTATGTAACACCCGAGATAGCAGTTTTTGACGAAATTTTAAATGCAACGTAAGTGATATTGCAATTTGAGCAAAAGTTTTATGAAACAATTGCAAGTAAGGAAACAATCGTGAATTTAAAAAAAAAACACATTTGAATCCTCCTTGCCGTTTTAAAGTAATCATAAAGTTGATGTTATGATTTATTTATTGCTTGCATAAACAATCAAATATTAATATTTAATGTGCTTTACATGCTACATGAAATAAATTTATCTTTACTTAATGATTAATAAGTATTTATTTTTGTATGCGGTATCAAGAGAGACATATCCACAAAAATATATAAAATGATCCATCCCACTGAGATATTGACCATCATTTTCTTTCCAACTGTTCCCTGAAGAGCTCATCCCACTGATAAATTGACTTTTTTTTTTTGATGGGTGGACAAAATTGTATATTCAACATTATGGGTGAAAACGATTATTGGTTTAACTCACAGACCAATCATAAGTAAAATAAAGTGACGCGTGCACATGATCTCAGCTGCAACAAAAGAAACAACCACTTTATGGTTAATAATTTCAATTTATTAACGTACTATCAGTCATTTAGTGTTTGCCGACGCTGGACCATTGCATATTAAGGAATGACATTAATAAAATATCGGACAAGCGGTCATGTCGGTTTTGCCGATACCCTTCTAACGTCGTGACATACCTCCAAATCGCATTTGCACGGAGAGGACATGTTTTGACAGCTAGTGGTGATGTGTCGATGCGCTGTTACGGTGATGTGTCGATGCGCTGTTAAATTTTGTAACCGGTATCAGTAAGTTTGCTGGGTTAGTATGAAAAATTTCATAAATAAATACCATCTATTTTCACCAATAAATACTCTCCTTGTTCAACCACACACTGAAATTCCAACTTGATTCCGAATGAGTACTCATGACATATTTGTAAATAAATTGTCATTTTAACAATATAGGAATAAACAATTTATGTGTTATTGTGACAAATAACGCTCATATTTGTTCTTTTCTCAAATTATTATTTGTGTTTTAATGAATTCAAATATAATTATGTAAGATTCTTTGAGAACCACTCAAATTTATTTGCGCATTTGTTTAAACAATAAGAAAAATGAAACAACTCTATTACATACAATTCTTAAGTGAATTCAGAATTCAATAAAAGATTTGACAAAAATTAATTTGCCAAATAAAGATTTAATTAAATAAAGATGCTTTAAAATTGGAACGGCTCAACCCCCTCAAAGTATTTCCACTGATTCAATCGATTCCTGAAGTTTCTTTCGTTAATACGAGCTAAAAGCACTTAGCGTAAAGCTCTTAAATTGATAGTCATAATTTTCTTTACATAATTCATTTAAGCCATATTTATTTTGCTTACTAAATAATTCCCCTTATGCCTCATTACTGACAGTTGCAGAGATTTATTTTCAGACTCTAAAATTATATCTTCAGATTCAATCGCATTCTTTGTTTGGTGGGATGTCAGGGTTGTATGCATTGTTGAAGCAACACCCGTCAACCCCTCTTGACATGATATCTGGGGTGCATAAATCATTGTCCCCCCCCCTAGGAAGGAATTCAATGCATTCCAATTCGTGTTACTTCGATATGTTGCCGAAAAGAACATGTCAGCTTTCAAATATATCTATTTCATATATAAGCTATATATATATATCGCAAACATAAATTTTCTTTGAAAAAAAGCCGAGTTATTTTCAGCATTGAATAAAAATTATGTCAAAAAATAATATTAGACTACATCGAGTAGAAGCTTTAATTTTTTTTTTTATATATTTTGATTTTATGTTACAGTTAAGTTTAAATATTTTAATTTGGCTTTGAACACAATCAGATAAGTATATATTAGGTTATTTGATAAATTATAATTTTACTTCAGAAATAATACGACACGAGTTGCCATTAATAAAATTGAATAGTTTCTATAAAAATCTTATAACTCGCGTTTTTGGTTAAAAAATTCAAAACTTTCGGCTATAACTTGATGAAAATTTTAATTTGATAAACTGGGGAAATTCAAAAATAATAATGTAAATTGTGTTAAAAATATAACATAAATATATTCACATTTAGATGTATTTTAAATCCTAAGTAGATTTTTTAGTTTATAATTTAATATGACTTGAAATATATTTAGCCGCCCAACCTTTCTAGTGGTAACTGACTACGGATGGGGAGGAGCTGGGTTCAAATCCCGGCTTGGGCATCTCTTTCTCTCTCTGAGTTTTTTGTCCTTTCCTCAGATGATGGATGAATGTGGCCCGCCCTATAAACGGGTTTGTGGTGGTGTGGCGTGGGTGATGCTACTCATACTTCCATGACTTGGTACACACGTGCCCATCGGGTAACGATAAAATGAGCAGCAGTTTCCGGCCTTATTGCGGTAAATGGGCTAATGTACTTACTTGCTCAAGTGTGCCCACCATTAGAAATAAAATATATATATATTTAGATGATAGGTGGGTACCATTAAACTAAGCTCTGATTTCTAATTGAAAAAAAAAATGGTTATAGGTATTTTTAATGGCGCTGAATAGTTAGCATCAAATTTTTAAAATGCATATCCCCATATAAATATTCAAACAAACTGAATAATTTACTTGTGACTTGACGATGCATTACATTTTGTTACAGGTATTTCTCATTGATAAGTTGACAAATGCAACTAAGTTAATGGTTAAATTGCGCTTTAGGTCTCTTACTTCGCCAATTCTCGAATTTGAAGCGCTTTTTCACGTATGCTCATTAATTACTCTTTTGTTTTAGCCTTTTCATTGGTAGCTAATTAAGTTTCACTTTGAAACAGCGATCGAATTTTCGCCATGGCATCGGCGATTTTGAAAACGTGCTAAATAGGGGACCTAAAGCACATTTTCATCAAGTTTATTCCTTTTTTACATTTCAAATTATATAAGATATGTGCTTTTATTCTGTATTGAAAAAATAAGTAATATTCTAATATAAAGTATACAGAAGGATATTCTTATTTCTTTAAAATCATAACATTAGAAAAAAAAATCTTAAATTTCTTCGAAGTCGTATAGCATATATATTTTAATATCCACAATGTGTCAATATATATTGGGCACATAAAGTACACATTGTGAAATTCAATTTAAAAATTGCTACTTCAAAAGAAATGATTCTGTAGTCAAACTATTGTCCATTTTTATAACTTAAAAAAAATATTCTTTAAATTTAATATGCAATCAATATTGACAGCTAATAATTAAATTTTTGAAATTATTTGAAACTTGAAAAGCACTTCGAATAAAAAGCATTAAGTTTACAGATAAAGCCACAGAGTGGTGCATATTATTTTGACGTCATTATTTATTTTTTCATTTAATACTAAAATAAATATAAAACCGCCATTTTACAGCTTAATCTTGAATGCATGCCTAATAATTTCCTAAATGTTAAAAGAAAGTGACTTCTTTAAGACTATTTGTTGCAGTTTAAGCTACGTAACTTTTACTCATGTACTCTCACACCCCGACGCTTTCAATCCATATTCAGCTATGGAGCTTTTCTGGTTTCTGATTGGAGGGGAAAAAAAAGAAGATGTATGATGTGATACTTCCTTATAAATCAATGGAAAAGAGCTGTAAAAACCGGAGAATGCTGTTTTCCCTTCGCCAGACGTCGTTTGTCAATGCTTCCGTCGCCACAATTTGTCTCCTGACACAAAAGTGAATCGGAATATTCTGTGTCCTGTTATCGCCAAAGTAGCCAACTTATAGATCTCGTTTTTAAGTACGACTGACAAATACGAATTCAATCTAATGAGGGATCGATTGAAGAACATTTTTAAAACCCCATTTTTTCTATGTAAGTTTAGGGTCTTTCATACAAAATGCCTTGGGTTTAGTTCTATCCTTGAGTACGAATGTTTTTTTTATGGTTTATTGATCAGTAAGATGAGTTAGCGTTCCTGACTACGGATGGGGAGGACTTGGGTTCGAATCCTGGCTCAGGCATGGATGTACTTTCTCTCTCTCTTTCTTGTCTTTGTCCTTTCTTTCTTTGTGTGAACGGTTGCCTACCCTATAAATGAGTACACATGTTTTTTGTGTACTGAGGAAGTCGGACTCCACACCAAATACGATTCAGTCGGAAAAGTGGAGCAGCGCACCCCATATTGCCAGCCTCGCTGACACACGACAACAACAACAACAACAACAGCAACGTCACTAGGATGAAAGAGTTCCTAGTTTAATTAGAAAACTTGACCCCAACAAACAAAACGAGTTAGCTAAATCAACAGTTTACAAACCATTGTGTATTATGTGCCATTTTACATTAACAATAAAATTATTAAAAACACACGTCTAAAAGTTATATGTAGGCATAAATATTTAAAAATATATAGTTACAAAAATTGATGCCTTAAAACTTTGGTGTTAATTTTTCGGAAAAAAATATACTACAAATAATTTGCCTGGTATTAATTTTTTTTTTCTTCCATGAATTGGGGATATTTATAAAGAAACATTTTGAGGAAATTGAAATTTCTACAAAAAAACATAAATGCGCCACTTATATAATAAGTCAATATAAAATAAATTTCCAAAGAAATAGCATTATTATATTACTTGATTATATAAATGTTTTCAAGAGATTAGTACAAGTACAAGAGAATAGTATATTGTTACATCAATGTGGATGGTTTAATGTTCTTTTTCGTTGAAATTAAATAAGAGGAAATCGTGTTTCTTAGAATGCTTCAAAGAGTGATTTTATTTATGCTTCAAAGATTGACATAATTTTTGTGAAATATCATTTTTCTTCCTATATTATATTGAATATTCCCATAGACGTTGTACATTAATCTGTTTTAAATGTCTATAATTGTTAGTCTATAATTAAAATTGGCTTTTATTTAACTTGGATCCGTATCATAAATTGCGTATTTTTTCTAATACAAATATTTGACCAGACGCAAATAGAAAATTTTCTTCCCTCAATAATGATGCAGTATTTTTAAATATATATTTTTTAATTTTTTTTAATTGATTTTATTTTTATTCATGAGAAATAATCTATATAATGAAAATATTTAATTTTTTCTATTTTTATTAATTGGTAACAAATGATGCTTCGTACATTAATTACCAAGGTAATATTTACTTCATGGTAATGAATCACTTGCGTAACGCATGCGTGGTTTGTTTTGATTCAAAATAGTTCGACGAGATTCTGAAATTTTTGTAATTTTTATTCATGAGAAATAATGTAATATTTAACGAAAATATTTATTTTTTTCTTTTTTTATTAATTGGTAACAAATGATACATTACCAAAGTGATATTTACTTTATAGTAATGTATCACTTGCCTTACGCATGCGATGTTTGTTTTAATTCAAAATAGTTGGATGAGATTCTGAAATTTTCGGAATTTTTATTCATGAGAAATAATCTAATATTTAATGAAAATATTTAATTTTTCTTATTTTTATTAATTTTTAACAAATGATACATTACCAAGGTGATATTTGCTTTATGGTAATGTGTCACTTATGTTGTTTGTTTTGATTCAAAATAGTTAGAGGAGATTCTGAAATTTTTATAATTTTTATTCACGAGAAACAATCTAATATATAATGAAAATATTTAATTTTTTCTAGTTTTATTAATTGGTAACAAATGATACATTACCAAGGTGATATTTGCTTTATGATAATATATCACTTGCGTTACGCATGCGTCGTTTGTTTTGATTGAAAATAGTTCGACGAGATTCTGCAATGCCTGATAACATCATTTGCATCATTTATTAGCAGGCTCTTAAATTTTGATTTCGTCTCTGTTTTCTTGATCACAAAGGAAGCTTTAGAAGAGAACAAAAAGATTTGAAATACTGTTTCTCTTCTTAAATGCTGCCAACGATTTTTTTTTCACCTGAAAAGCGTCCTTTAGAATGCGAAGAGGATACAAACGAAGTTTAATGGGGAATGATGCTTTTACTAACAGGATCGATATCTCTTCCCGCTCATTTTATTAAAAACTTGCTTTTTTTTTTTTTTTTTTTTTTTTTTTTTTTAAATTTGTATTTTTAAAAAAATTGTTTTATTTCCAATACTAGGTTCTTTATATTATAAAAACACAGTTGTGCAAAAACAAAAGAAAATATTTTTTTATATCAAACCATATTAAATTTTCAGAAGAAATTTTCAGTGAGAACATTCTATCGAAGAAAACTGCTGGAATTTAATAAAAGAATGAATGAAACAATAAACAAGGCATTTGCAATGGGAGTATTTTTTCATTGGAGAAACTTGCAGCAAAAACATTATAGAAATGTAAAAACATGAAGCACGTCTGCTGTAAAAATGTTTTGATTATAGAACAACTTACAAAATTCTATAGTAAAGAAGCAAGAAAAGAATATATTAGTTTGGGGAAAAAGAAATCCATTATTTTTACGTGAACTTTATGTAACTTCTTTTGGATTCGCTTTGTAAGAAGGTTTAAAACAGCTTTCATGTAGATTTTTAGGTCTTGCGCGTTACGACTGCTGACATGCGGTTAACTTCGATCATTTTTGATATTTTATAGACATTTTCGACGATGCTGTATCCACATGCGAGGTGCATCTCTAACATCAATAATATCCGAACGGAATCGACGAAACAAAAATTGTGCGTAACTGGTTGTTACAGTCTTGTATAGGACGATAAAAACCTTTCACAATTTTAGCCACCAGGCTATCTTTTTCGCCGTTACAAGAGAAAAACGAAAATGTATCGAATTTTCTGTTTGTTGTCTTCTATTTTTAAAACCTTGTACTCGTAACTGAATGAATCAAACAAAAAACCGCAAGAGGATATATTAGTGTCAAATGTCACCTTTCCAACGAGCATAAATCTGAAATTGTTTGATAGATACCTCACGAGATATCGATCACTACAGACGTCTACCGAAAAAATAATAGATTACTTTTTCCCCAAACTAATATAACACTTCTGCAAGAGCAATATTTTGCTATGAAAGAAAATCAACAATAAAATCATGAATGAAACAATTATAATACATGAAGTTTCTGCAGTTAGAATAAATTTCATTGAAAGTATTCAATATTCAGAAGTGAAACAGAAGCAACTGAAATATAAAAATATGTAACACTCCTGCAATAGTAATGTCTTATTAATAGGGAAACATACAAATGTGTATCGTGAAGAGCGATTGAAGCAAGGAAAGAAAAAGAATATATAGCACTTCTGCAATTTTGTTGTTACAGAAAAATGAACAGTTCAATAAAAACAATATTAATGAAACCAATTTAGTGCTTAAAGTTATGCAATGGGAGTGTTTTCTTACCGAGGAAACTTGCAGAAATATAATAGAAACATGATTGAAATATAAAGATATGTAGCACCTCTACTATAATTTTCTTAATAGGGAAACATACAAAAGTATATCATAAAAAATGATTGAAACATAAAAAATTAAGGAATATCGAACAGTTTTGCTAAATGAGTATTTTACTATAGTAAAAAAAAAAAAAAAGAAAGTTCAATAAAAATACTAATGAAATAAATACAGTGCTTAAAGTTATACGAGGGTCACTCTGAAAATTTTGAGATACAACTAGGTTTTTAAAAGTTATACTTACAAAATTTTAGGTGTGTTCTAAGTAGTCTCCTCCAGCATCAGTGCACTTTTGTAGACGGATTTTCCACAGATTAAATGCCTTAAGCCATTCATTTCTTGGAATAGATGAAAAAAATCTATTTATAGCCACATCAATCTCTTCTTCTGAATGAAAACGACATCCATGTTAGTTCTTTTTTAGATTAAAGAATAACCAAAAGTCGCACTTAGCTAGATCAGGTGAATACGGCCGATGTTCGATCACTTTAATTTGTTTTTAAGAAACTCAACAGTTAATCCGGCTGTATGTGAAGATGCATTGTCATGGTGAAGCATTAGTTTCCTAACATTCAGTTCTTGTAGAATTTCTGGATGATATTAAGTGGTATACCAGTTTGCTGTTACTGTTTTCTGTCCTTCCAGCTTGGTGGCTTTGACCAATCCCGTACTTCTAAAGAAAACGGCATACATCACTTTTTTCAGTGCGCGTTGTTTGTTCACCATTGTCGGCGTGGGATCATCTTCAAAGACCCATTCTTTGCTTTCTTGACGTGTTGGAACGTCAAAAAATGTTATGTACGTTTCATCACCTGTTACAATTTTAGAAAAGATGCGGTGACCAACATCATTAAGCAATTTAAGAGTTTCTTTACTGATTCTGACGCGCTCCTCTTTTTGGTGCTCAGTTAGATTATGGGGAGCCCAACGGCAAACTACTTTTTTCATATGTAATTCTTCATAAATGATTTTGTGTATTGCTGCGGATCCAATGTTAAGTTCCTTCTGTATTATTTGATAGGTACAGTAAGTTCCTTCTGTATTATTTGATTACCATCCATTAACATTTTTCGTATGGCAGACATATTATCCGGGATTATTGCCGACGGCTTCCTTCTTGTGTGTTCTTCATCCTGAAGAAAATTGCGACCTCTTCTAAATTCTCTATACCATCTGAATACAGTAGCATGAGCTGGAGATTCATCATCAAATGCTAATTGCAACCGTTGAACGCATTCTTCTTGATTTAATCCCGCTTTAAAATTGAAGAAAATCATAGCACGAAAATGCTCTCGCGTCAACTCCATTTTCTCTTCTGCTTAAAATTTATTCTACGCTAAACAAGTTGAAGTTAGTCAGTAAAAAATCGTCTTCTAAAATACTTTATTTTAAAATTAAACCGTTATTTTTATTTTGTAAATTCTCGTCTGCGCGTATCTCAAATATTTCAGAGTAACCCTCGTACAATGGGAGTGTTTAAGTGAGGAAACTTGCAGAAGTGCTACAGAAATTCTGCAATAATGTGTTTTGTTAACTGGGAAACATGCAAAAGTGAATCAAAAGAACGATAGAAATAATGAAAATAGATAACTACTAAGTTTGAGAATAATGATTTCTGCTGAATGTTTTTGTTTCTATCCTACTGCTGTAGTAATTCTGCATGTTTTTTTATGAACATTGTTACCTATTATAGCGTTACGTATTCATTTATTAACTTAAAGATAAAAAGAGTTTTTTGAGAATGTCCCCTCTTATGGTTTTATGTTCTATAAAAAACCATCCCAAAATCACCTAGTGCTATAAGAATATAAAGCCATAGTTCTGATTGTAATAATTAATGCATAAGTGCAATTAGGGTTATGGTTTCAAGAGCTCGTGAATCCAATTCCTACATGAGGTATGATGTTTTTTAAAAATTAAGATTAAATTAAATTGACTGTCGGAATCAAATTAACCTGTATATGCATAAAAAATATTACAAAAATTACAAAACAAAAACAATATGTATACAAGTTGATTGCTTAAAAACGTCTGGAACTATTTTCTACTGTTAAGCATTTCGACGACTTTATGAATTTATGAGATTACATAACGAGAAAAATCATTTAAAAATTAACTACTCTTAATTCTTTTAAGATAGTTATGGCCCAAATTTAAGGACACGATCTCCATAATGAAAGATCCTGAGTTCGATTTCGGCCGCTGTTGAACAAAAGAAGATGGATGTTATATTTCTTCCTTCTGCTTGCATATCTGTCAAGGTGGGTGCTTGGGAGTTTTCCAGGTTTTCTTCTTTCGACACGGGAATATAACCCACTTTCTATGAAAAGTCTTAAAGGTAAACAGTTACACGGAGGATATTAAAATGCTTTTCAATAGACGAAGACTGTCTATAAGGTGGTGTCAAAAAGTTAGCTATAATTTTAGGCATTCTAAATGAACAAAACATCAGAAACGACAACATGTTAAAAAAAAAAGGTATTCTTATGTTTAACTGGTGCTTTTGAAATGAGATTGCAAATAAAATATTTTATTTATATTCATAAACGGGTGTGTATTATGTAATATTACTTTCAGTAATATTTGATATCTCATCATTTCTATCAATCTTTTAATATGTTAACTGTTTAATTTTTAACAAATATTTTAACAAGAAACATCAATAATATTTTTTTTAAAAAATAAATTGACACATATGTTAAATATTCGGCAACATCGCCTATTCAAGCAAAACTATGTTTACAAGAAAATTCAAAAGCATGTGTATAAACATCGGGCTCCATTCAAATTCAGCTGTTTCTGTCATTCGAATTTTAATCAATCCCCGTGACGCAAAGTATTGTAAAAGCATTTATGATGAAAAGCCGTTAAAAATAGCGATTTCTTTAAAAGGTTTTTGAAAAAATAAATAAAAGCACATATTTAAAAATAATTTCAGTCATCAAACAGTGACTATTATTAGATCTTTCATTTCAAAACTTAGTTTTATAGGAAAGGATTCAAGTTGAAAGAAGTTTACTAAATAAAATTATTTATTTTAATTTACATAATTTATTGGGGATGAAAACTTCATTGATAATTTTAAATTGTTCGATGTAGGTCAAAGTAGAAAGGACAAAGCAGGGCCGGTACTAGGGGTGGGCAAGCAGGGCCCCTGCCCGTGGCGGCAACCTTAGAGGGCGGCAAATTGGCCCTAAAAATAAATTTCTCAAACTTTTAAACATTTTCTCTTTCTAAAATATATGAGTTTTGACCCATTATATACTAAACTTTTTTGTTTAAAATGAATCATATTTTTATGCATTAAGATATTTGGAATCAAACTCCTAACATCCTGTATATATACAGGGTGTTTTTTAAACATACACCAAAAATTTCGGTAAAGGTAATTTTTTACAAATTATTCAATTACTTGCTCAGTTTGATCCAGTAATGGAAGAGCATATCCGCAGAGTGCTTAATAAAGAAGAAGCTAAAGTGCACTATCTCGGAAAAGAAATTCAAAATGAATGGATTATTCTTTTAGCAGAAAATATAACATCTCATATTATTACTGATATTAAAAAAGCTAAATATTCAATAATTCTAGATTGCACTCCAGATAATCAATAAGATCGAGCAAATGACAGTTTTAGTAAGGTATGTATCCATTGACAAGTCCAATCCCAAGGAGGTTTCCTTTAAAATTAATGAAAGCTTTTTAGGCTTTCTTCCGGTTGAAAGTTGGTTGGTTGGGTTTTGTGGCGCAAGGTCCAAAAAGGACAAGCTGCGCCAATTCCGGTTGAAAGATCGACTGGATATGAACTTTCAGCTCTAATACTTAAAAGACTTGAAACATTGGGATTGAATTTGCTGGATAAGAGGGGACAGGCTTACGATAATGGGGCCAACATAAGAGGCAGTAAATCGGGAGTACAATCTAGAATAAATGCGTTAAATCCAAAAGCATTTTACCTTCCATGTAGCAGCCACTCATTAAACTTGGTAGTTAATGACGTGGCAAAAGCATCCTTTGAAGCCGCCAATTTTTTTAATATAGTCCAAAAATTATATCTTTTTTTCCTCATCAACTTTTCGATGAACCATATTATTAAAATATGTTTCCGGACTTACTTTGAAACCTCTAAGTGATACTCATTGGGAAAGCCGAATAGATGCATTAAAACCAATAAGGTATCAATTAGGAGGGATATACGATGCTTTACTTGCTGTTTGTAATAACTCAGAGGATGACAACTCTATAACAGTTGAAACTTCTGGATTATTAAGTTGTGTTAAACAATTTAAATTCTTATGCTGCATTGTAGTTTGGTACAAAATCTTAAATTGTATTAATCCTATAAGTAAACTCTTGCAGACAAAAGACTATGATTTACCATCTGCTATGGAGCTCTTGAAAAAAATGTAAAGATTTTTTCAAGGATCTTAGATCGGATTGAGCCTTTAATGAAATGCTTTGCGATGCTCGAGAACTCGCAGACGAAATTGACATACCAGCTAATTTTGAGTTCACCCAGCCACGTCACTGAGTTCGAAGAAGGAATGTTAATTTCGACTATGAGGCAAAAGATGATCCAATAGAAGATCCTACTTTGAAATATAAGGCAGAATTTTATTTTTTTACATTAGATAAAGCTATCAATGCACTTGATAAAGCTATCAATGCATTTTTGATTTGATCAGTACCCACAGCAACTATTTCCAATTTTTATACAATATTTCTGATTTAAAAGATATTCCTCAAAACGACATTATAAAGTATTGTAAAGATTTAGAAACAGTGTTGACTGATGGGAATTCATCCGATATAAACGCGCTTGACTTGGCAGACGAGATAGTAGCTGTTTTGGCTTTGCTAAACAAAAAAGAAAGTCCAGTTGAGATTTTAAAATTCATATCGAACCTGGATTTTGCTCCCAATCTTGGTATAGTTTTAAGAATATTGCTGACTCTCCCAATAAGTGTGACAAGTGGAGAAAGGAGTTTCTATAAATTAAAATTAATTAAAATTTTTTTACGTTCCACAACTACCGAGGATCGACGAAACGGCTTAACAATAGCCGTCGAATATGACCTGGCTGAAAAAATTAATGTTAAAGAAATTATAAAACCACTAAATATTAAAACTTTATTACATATTAAAAATACATTTAATCCAAGAGTTGAAATTAAAAGTGTTTTTTTCTCACTTTTAATTTCAACTCTTGGATTAAATGTATTTTTAATATGTAATAAAGTTTTAATATTTAGTGGTTTTATAATTTGTTTTACTTTTTTTAAAATATCTGTTCTGTATTTTATAATTATGCACCAGAAATGACTCTTTCCTTTTTTTCTGCGCAACCCTAATTTTAATTTAGTGACAAAAACATAAATAAATAAATTAGTATTTTTTTGTTAATCAAAACTTCAACATTGCTGATGATTGCAATTTTTTTACTCGTTTTGTTTTACCATTAATCGTGGAAAGAGCTTAGGTTATCTCTTTTAATTTTTGTTATAAAGGGGCGGCATTTTACCTCTTTGCCCGGGGCGGCGAAGCTGCTAGCGCCGGCCCTGGACAAAGAAACATACATAGAAAAAGGAATGGTCCATGCCCAAACCGGGATTCGAAACCGAAACCAACAGCACAGGAGTCAGGAATGCTGACTACTCAGCTATTTGCCGACTAGCAACGTCCAATAACAATATATAAAAACATTTTTATTTAAAACTTTACACAAAGATTCGTGTATCAAGTTTATTTTACGGACGTACAGCAACGTCGCCTGAATGGAAGTTTGGGGTTGCACTGTAGGTCACCCCTGGCGGTCAGTTGCTCAATGATCGCACGTCTATTTGCCCAAATGCATCTCCGCAGACGACATTCACACCTGTCATCGGTGCGGTGTGGTGCATAACATTTGCTACCACTGTGGTACGCGAACAGTTCACAAACTTAACCGTTTCGAAAATGCTTCCACCCTTTGACCGAAAGCTAATCATCCTGCCCTTTTTGACCTTGGATAAATCGCTTTCTTTCTGTAATACGCTAACGTTTGCAATGTTTTCCGAACCCCTCACACACTCCCTTTATATTGGCTCAACTACACTTCCTCTGTAATTGGTTATTTATTTTTGATGTCAAAACCACTTGTTGATCACATTAATGTGACTGGACTATGTATATTTAAAAACTAGATGTATATTATAGCTCATAAATAATGAAACTATAAATTAATTAGAAAATGTATAACAGCTCGCTTTTTGTGCTAACTTCACATAAGCTTCTTCTTAGATTTTTCACAAATGTTATTAACTGTATATACATATTTTTATGTTGAATATACTAAATTGTCATGACTTAATCATTTAAGACTCCACAGTGATTACTTATTTTAGATATAAATCTCATTCTTCATTTTATCGGTAACTTATTTAAAAATCCGCACCATAAAACTTTTGCAAGAACAGAGAAATCAATACGAGAAACTCCGGGTAAATACTTTTTTTTCGAATGCAGAAATTATTTAAATGAAAATTTTACTCATAAGTATTTTTAACGATATATAAAAATCAATTACATTTAAATTATATGTATAATATACATTTTATGTATAAAAAATATTCACGATCTGTAAAAATGTTTACTGATCGTAAATACTTTTGGGAATGTAGAAATTTTACGTAAAAATTATGTTTCGTAATATTTTTGAAAATCTAAAAAATATCTACTCATAAATATTATAATATATGAGTAGGTAGTTTTATATTAATTCAGAAAAATTTATTATAATATTCTATTCTTAAATATTTTTAAAAATGCAAAAATTGTTTAAGAAATCGCCATTAAAATTTGCGTCTTAATATATTAAGAACGTGGGCTTAATATTTTTTGAACTGAATTTTTTAATTGTAATTATTATAATGTTTGATAATTTTTAGCCAATAACAATTTCTTATAAAAGATGGTTTTAAAATAATTGAAGAATGAGTTTCTATGTAACATTTAAAAAATATTTTAATTCATAATATAAGTTTTAAAATTAGAAAAATATTGCTGAACAAAATTTTACGCAAGTTGAAATATGACAAAATAATTAAAAGTAAAAGTAAAATTTTTTTATAAACAGTATCCAGATAAATTAATTTCTTGAATAAAAAATCAATGGTTTTATTGAATTAATACAAATTATCCAAAAGTATGCATTGTCTCAGTTATATTTTGATTACCAAATCATCTTAATAAGTTTCAATAAAATGTTTACTTTTAACTGGTCATTGACCATTGAATTCCAGTTCAGAAGCTACTAAAATAAAGACCCGTTGCCTAGCAGACAACACATCACGTGACATGGAAGCAAAATTGATATTAAAAAAAGAAACATTAGGTCTCTCTCAAAATATAATCATGAGGTTCATAACAAATTAATGCAAGTATTTAATATTAATATGCTAAGTACAACTCTGAGTATTATATTCCTAACTTCATAATAAAAAAATCTATTTAAAACTATTGAATATACATATATATATATATATATAATCAGTAGTTGAATATACAATTTTGTTCACCCATCCAAAACAAGTCAATGTGTCGGTGGGATGAGCTCTTCAGTGAGCAGTTGGAAAGAAAATTTTGGTTAATATCTTACTGGGATGGGTTATTTTATATATTATTAGAGTTTTGTCTCTCTTGATACCGCTATTCAAAAATAAATACTTATTCATCATTCAGTAAAGATAAATTTATTTCATGTAACATGTAAAGCACATTAAATATTAATATTTGATTGTTTATGTAAGCAATAAATATATCGTAACATCCACTTTATGGTTAGTTTACATCGGCAAGGACGATTTAATTTTTTTTAAATCATTTGGTGAAACGCTTTTGCTTTTGAAATGTACTTTGGCACATTATTTGCTTAAATGGTATTTCAATCAACTCTGCCTGTACGTGTTTGGAATATTTTATCCCTAATGAATTAATTTCGAAGCATAGTGAAAATTAATGAATTCAAGTAACAAAATTAAAACAATAATATCAGTAATAATGAATCTTTATGCTTAAAATTTAAAAAACATGATTTATAGAAAAAAAAAATAACTCAGAAATTTAATTGGTTTGTGGTTCCACTGTTACCTTTTATCACTGGAGTTAATTTCATTAGAACCTACAATTCAAAGTGGATGTTAAATCCTTAAAACAGCCAAGCTGGAAGTGAGAATCAAACAGTCGAATTACAGAAATAAAAATTAAGGTGCTAATAATCCTTGCCAAAAGTTTTATCAGACTAAGATTTTCTTCTTATGAACGGTGAAGAAGAGTTCGAAAGTATCTCAAAATAAAAGTCATTTTTGTCATATTTTCGTATTTTGTAGCAGTTGTTGGACTTCCTTAAAATAATAATTTTCTCGCAAATTGTGATGATCCTCATACCCAAAAATGCCTTTATTTTTAGTAAATCAGTGTTCTTGAAATTACTTTGAATTTTCACTTTGATGTTCATTAACAGCTAACAACGCCACCTGAAGTTTTCTATGAGAATACTTATTTTCACTTCCTCTCTTCAAAAGCTTGACAAACATTTACGGCCGTATTTACCAAACACGGGTTAACTTGAGTGTAGCTCGGATATAACTCAACTCTAGCATGACTCTCCGATTCTTATTCACGAGGCTGGGAAATTCCCGTGTAAAAAAACTTTGGAGTTAACCGAACACGACATGTAAGACTTCTTCTGATTGGCTAGCAAAAATGTAAACAAAGCTTCGTAGCGAGCAGGAAAGTGTTTCGTCAAGATGGAAAAAAGATTTAATTTTATACCGTTAAAAATTGCGACACTTATGACTAAAAAGTTTCAAAATTATTTCCCCTACTATCTCCTATATACACACATCTTGCCCTTCTTTCCATTAATTCAAGATTTTGCAAATCTTGCACATCAATGTCAACAAACATATCGCTTAAGTCTGCCATTGTTTGTTGTCTCGGAGCTAACTCTCCCAAATTGTAGGGTTATTCTAGGGATCCTTACAGGCGAGTTAATCGCTGTTTTTTTTGTGGTGAAACATGTTTTATGACTTAACTCGCCCTTTACTCTGAAACCTCGTGTAACTCTGGTTGGTGAATACGGCCCTTAGGCTACAAAACTAAAGAGTAATCCAGCCTTATTTCCTATATCATAAAAGACTTTCCAAGATTTGTTGTTATATATGACACTTGGGGAAACACCGAGGCTTGCCCGTCTGGGACTAGGCGAATGAAGTCAGTTTTCGCATAGTTCCAGAAGCAACAGATCACAGAATAGGGAAAATGCTTTTCGCATCGTCCTAGAAGCATGATGTCAGAAGGTAGAATGGGGAAAACAATCTTCACTCCTTCAGTACGTTAAAATAAAGGTACATGGTAAACTCTTTAAAAATTAGAAATCCACTTTTCAGTAATTTCCTTCATTTGAACAAATTAATTTATGAAGTTTCGTTTGTCAAGAGAGATATTGAGCTGCTTCCGTTGAGAATTTGTCACAGTTGAAGAAATGAACGTTGAAATAGAATAAAAAAAAAACTCTAAAAGAAGTAGACTATAAATAGTGATAAATACTTTAAAAGACAAAAATAAAAAAAAAATAATAATTCCAAAAGAACAGCTACTCTATTATTTTAAAAATTTGGAAAAAAAAAACCCTAGAAAACGTAATCAGCATCTTCTAAACTACTCCCTCTCGAAAATATTGTAGAGAAGCAAAACACATCCTATACTGGAAAAATCTTTGCTTACTTGGCTAAGAAAAAAGGAAAAAAACAAACATTCCCATTGATGGTGATGTCATCAAAGAGAAATTTATCTGCTTTGCTAAGCAGCCGAATATAAAAGCTTTCAAAGCATCAGACGGTTGACTAGAAAAATTATAAAACCAGACACGGTTTGAACTTTAGAAAATTGTGTGGTGAAGGTAATATCATTAAAATGAAAGTTTTAAAGATAAAAATTATTTTGCATGTGCTTCTTATAGAGCATTGTAAATAATTATTTAAAATAATATTTTATTTATAAAGAAAAAATAATTTAATAAAAATTTTAACAATCTAATAATTAGTTTTCAATTTTACCAACTATTTTACCGATTGCTACTAATTCGTAAAAACAATACAGTAGTGCAAAATATACTGTATGGATTTCCCATGACTACGTTTACTGAGAAAAGAATAAATAAAAAAAATGTGTTATTCTAGATATATATTCAGCTTTACTTTATGTAAAATATATATGGAAACTAGATAGTACAAAATATAATTTATTCATTTTACATGATGACATTTACTGAAAAAAGAATAAAAAAGGCGTTACTTATTCTTGATATATACACTTACTACAAATAAATATTTGGATACCTGTGATAGAAAAGGAAAACTAACTTTATTAAAAATCAATAGTTGGTACAGCCTCCAGGAGAGGCAATTACAGCACGAACCCTCCAAGGCATATTTTTACCGGTTTTTGTATTACAACTAGTGTGGTATTGTCTTCCACTCGGCTTGGAGTAGACATACAAGTTCATTCACCGATTTTGGAAGGGTCGTGCACTCCTTAATTCGGCAATCCAACTCGTCCCAGAGGTTTTCGACAGGGTTCAGGTCGGGCTCTGGACACGCCAGTCCAATCGATGAGCTCCATTAGCATCATACCAAGCCCTGGTTAACCTCGAAACATGACAACTGGCATTTTGCGTCCTGAAAGTAACAGGTTCCAACCTGTAAAAGTGCCACAACACCTACATTGTGGCACTTTTACGGGTTAGACTTTGCACATTGTCATCCAAAATGGTGCAGCAGGCATCGGGGTTGAGCTTGAATGACCAAGGGTCCCAGTCCATAACAGGAGAAACACCCCAGACCATAATTCCACCTCAGAAATTTACTGTTGTTACGGAATGTTTGTATTTCTCTTTTTTCTTAGTACAATGCATACTGGTAAATTACTGTCAGAAATTTACTAGTATGCATTGTAAAATTACAATGCATACTGGCAGGAGATGTTCTCCAAGCAGATACCAGACCCTGACCTTGCCATCCCAATGGTAAAGGATGAACCTTGATTCGTCGCTCCAAAGAACCCGTTTCCACTGATCTACGGTCCAATTTCGATGTGCTTTGCACCACATTAACCGAACAGCGCGGATGGACTTTGTGATCAAAGGCTTATGGGCAGCAGCATGACCATGAAAACCAAGCAGATGTGCTTCCTTACGGTTGGTATACAATGAAACAATACTCCTGGATGTCTGTTAAAACTCCTCGCGGATGAGGGCCATCGGATGTGTGCGGTTCTTCCGAATTTCACTGGACAGCACTCGTCGGTCTGTCTTCCAGTTTCGTTGGTCTGTCGACTCGGGGCACATTCCGACAATCACCACTCACTTTCCACTTGTTAATCGCATAGGCCACTGTTGATTTTGGGTACATCAAATCGCTAGATATCTCTCTTAAGGATCGGCCACATTTGTGATACCCGAAAGTTATACCTCAGAGAGCTCCGAACTGCGTGGCATCTTGCATGTAACTAATAGCGATGCCGTTTCTTACACGATATATACTGGCGGAGGCCGTTGCGTAACTCAGGAACTCTGATATCGTCATTTGCATAGGTGTCCAAATATTTATTGGTAGACAGTGTATATTAAGCTTTGCTTTATATGAAATATATTAGTTTGGGGAAAAAATAATCCATTATTTTTTCGGTAAACGTGTGTAGTGATCGATATCTCGTGAGGTATCTATCAAACAATTTCAGATTTATGCTCTTTGGAAAGGTGACATTTGACACTAAAATATCCTCTTGCGGTTTTTTGTTTGATTCATTCAGTTACGAGTACAAGGTTTTAAAAATGGAAGACAACAAACAGAAAATTCGATACATTTTCGTTTTTCTCTTGTAACGGCGAAAAAGATAGCCGGGTGGCTAAAATTGTGAAAGGTGTTTATCGTCCTATCTAAGACTGTAACAACCAGTTACGTACAATTTTTGTGTCGTCGATTCCGTTCAGGTATTTTTGATGTCAGAGATGCACCTCGCATGTGGATACAGCATCGTCGAAAATGTCTATAAAATATCAAAAATGATCAAAGTTAACCGCATGTCAGCAGTCGTAACGCGCAAGACCTAAAAATCTACTTGAAATCTGTTTTAAACCTTTTTACAAAGTAAATCCAAAAGAAGTTACATAAAGTTCACGTAAAAATAATGGATTTCTTTTTCTCCAATATAATATATGGAAACTAGATGGTACAAAATATACTATATTCATTTTCCATGACCACATTTACTTAGAAATAAGTGAAAAAAGCATTAATGTATTACTTAATTCTTGATATATTTGAAGTTTTGTTTAATATACAATATGTATATAGAAACTAGGTAGTGAAAAATCAATACTCTCTATTCATTCATATTCCATTTCTAAAATAACTAAGAAATGAATTCATCAAAACATGGTTTAAGTGATATTTTATTTTCGTAATATTAATATAGAAATATTAAAAAAAACAGCATTACAGAAAGTTAATAATACACATTTTTAGTGAAGAACTAGATAGTAAGAAAAGCAATTCATTCATTTTTCATGACTAAAATAATTGGGAAATGAATGAATAACTTTTATGTGGTATTTTATTTGTGATTTATGTTGAGCTATATTAATTTCAAACCGACTTTGGAACTAGATAATAAAAGTTGCATTTAATCATATATTTGCGATTAAAATAATTGAAAAACGAAAAAGCAAGAAAAATGTATGTGGCATTTTATTTGATGTACATGAATCTTTGATTATTATAAATTGATATGAAGAATTAAATAAAATTTACATTCTATTTTTTTCGATGATTTAAAATAACTGTAAAATATTTAAACGTATGACTCAAATAAAAAAAGTCAATTATTTACGAAATTATCGAATTTGCATATAAATTAATCTTTTAAGAGTAAGATACCTTTTTCACGTTCTTTTGATAGTTCCGAACCATTTAAAATATGTAAATATTTCTTAGCAATATATATTCAAATTTATTTAGTATTTAATCAAGCAATCATTAAATATTTACATCGGATTAAATAATTCACAGAATTCTTATTATTGATAATTATATCAAACATTCGTGATGTGTTATATACAAAGTTATAAAATCTGTTCGTGATTCAGATTTTATTCCATTAAACTTTTTAAAAAAATCGTATTCACAACTTATTAAACACATAATTAGTGTATTATTTTAACGTTTATTATATTGCTTCATTTTTATTGTATTTAACATACGATTATCAAGGACAGATTAATTATAATTTGAGAGATTTTCGCTGATATATTTTTCTATTAATAAAAAACCTAAAAATATTCTAAATAATTTTTTAAAATGTGAAATTTAAATGCATTTTAATTGTTACACTTAAAATATTTTTATTTATTAAAATATTGCAAATTTTATAATTAATTTTTTAAATATATATAATAATTTTTTAATATTGCAGATACATTTCTATCGTCATTTTAGTTTCCTAACTTTTGTAGACACATCAATATCTTTCTTTTAAAATGTTTTCATTTGTGAAAACCTCTCTTAATACTTTAATTTTTTTTTTAGAACACAGCAGAAACTTTTCACTGATTTTCGTCGGTGACTTTTTAGTAAAAGCTTTCCAACTTTCTTCTCTTTCCAACTGATTAAGTAAAAGCAGTTCCTCTTACTCATAAAACGAAATGGAATGTGTTCCAGAAAACGAAGAAACGGCTTTCTCTTCTTGTAAAAGCCATTTGTCAAATTAGCTTTCTCATCTCTTTCTGAGGAATTCGAAGAATTTAAGTTTTAAAACAAGAGCAAACATTTTTGACTGTCTTCGTAGGTTTTTCAATAAATATTGAATAATTAACTTATTCATTTAAATGAGACAAAATAAATACATTATGTTTAAAAAAAATTAATTTTGTTGAAGTTTGAGTAAAGATTTACTGTACGGTCACTCTCGGGATTTTTTCAAAAAGTCGCCAAAAATCTCGCCATTTTACACAAGCGAGGTCTAAAAATAAACAGAATATTGATAAATATTTTCATTTCATACCTATTAAATTAAAAGTATCTTTCATGTAATAGAAGAATCAATAAAAATATTAAATAAATTTTTAAATTTTTCAGTATTTTCAAGTTAAATTTTAATTTATCAAGCTAAAAATTTCACAGTTTTTTTTAAACTAATTTTCAGGCATAATTTTGAGCTCTAAAACCAAAAATGATGTATACCAACAAAATTAAAAAAGTCTGGGTAAAGATTTACTGTACGGTAACACTTGGGATTTATTCAAAAAGTCGCCAAAAATCTCGCCATTTTACACAAGCGAGGTTTAAAAATAAACAGAATATTGATAAATATTTTCATTTCATACCTATTAGTTTAAATGTATCTTTCATGTAATAGAAAAATCTATAAAAACATTAAATAAATTTTTAAATTTTTCATTATTTTGAAATTATATTTTAATTTATTAAGCTAAATGTCACACTGTTTTTTGGAACTAAAATTCACGCATAAATTTATGTTCTAAAATCAAAAATGATGTATACCAATAAAATTAAAAATGAACAAACACCATTTTCGTATATAAGAAAAATCGCTTGAAACAAATAAGAAAATAAATAACAGAAGGGAAAAAGGTAGGGAAAAGAAAAAATTGCTTTTCCCTATGGACATCTGTAATGGCATGGCAGCTCTAATTACACGAAGCTAGATCTATCTTTAGATTACGTTGTTAGTATGGTTAATCTGAGTTCTGAGCATTGTCTTTTAATTCCCTCACAAAAGGGATCAAATTGAATGGCTGTATTCGCTTCTGTATTATCGAATGATATTAATGTGTATCCAATTAATAAAACAATTATGATGATTTATTTGTGTTTTAATCATGCTGTTTGATAGCATTCATTATCTTTTTTGATAATCGTTTTGAAAGAATTTACGTGTATAATGATTGTGTGATTACACACATAGATGTAATTTTATACACTGGAGGGTCGTAATTACCAATAACAAACGAGGGCTTATCTTTTATGAAACACTGAGATTTGGAAAAATAACGATACTTATTGACTTATTTTTCCTCAAAACGTTTTGCATTATGGAATGATATTTTGGATATAGATCAAGCAAAAATATATATTCATTTATCATTGTTTAAAATGTTTTTTATAATGAAATGAGATTTTGAGTATAGATAAGCTAAAAATATTATTGACTTATCGTCGTTCGAAATCTTGTTTTGCAAAGCTAAATCAGAGCTTGCATATAGATCATCTAAAAATAAATCCAATGGGGTGTGTAACCTTTGAAAACTCAATTCAGTTTCAATGTTATTAAATAATAAAATGTGAAACGTCTCAAATCTGAATTTCGATTAATTTCTGATGGGTGGCATATTAGAAAACACAAACATTTACATTGCAATAACCTTTTTATAATATTTTACGAAAATCATAATAATTAAACATGCCGCCCAACATGTCTAGTGGTTAGCATAACTGACTACGGATGGGGAGGACCTGGGTTCGAATCCCGTCTCGGGCATGGTTGTACTTTCCCTCTCTCTCTCTCTGTTTCTTGTCTTTTCCTCACATAGATGAATGTGGCTCGCCCTATAAACGGGTTTGTGGGGGTGTGGCGTGGGCGATGCTACTCGTACCTCCGTGACTTGGAACACAGGTGCCCACCGGGTAACAATAAAATGAGTAGCGATTTCCAGCCTTGTTGCGGCTAATGGACTAAAGTACTTACTTGCTCAAGGGTGCCCGTCATTCAAAATAAAAAAATCATAATAATTAAATATCATTTTTTAAATATTTGTACTATGGGAATATAAAAATATAACAAGATTTGATACCATTTATATAATACCATACTTCACAATTTTTAGCGGTTATGCAGAGAGAATGGATAATCTTAACGGGAGGGATGAAATTATACGCCTCCGTTCTTGGAGCTATCAGGGTTATGGAATGTTGTGCATTTCGTATAATCATTTTAATACGAGTTCATATCATCTTTCATTAGCATTAAATTCATTACAATCGCTGTAATTGAAATTTCGGAAAGAAATGTGAAATATTTAAAATATTTATAAAAGTAATTCACGGTGAAAATGTGCTTTAGGTCCCCTACTTGGCGCGTTTTTAAAATCGCCGATGCCATAGCGAAAATTCTACTGCTATTTTAAAGTGAAACTTAATTAGCGGCCAATGAAAAGGCTAAAACAAAAGAGCAATTAATAAGAATGCGCAAAAAGAGCTTCAAATTCTCGCGAGTTGGCGAAGTAGGTGACTTAAACCACAATTTAACCTAACTCACAATACTAAGATAATTCTAATGCAGGATACATTCTAATTTGGGTAGTTGTACTCCATTTAACCCCAGAAAATTTTCAAGAAAAAGAAATTTACATATATAACACAAATATATTTCTCATTTTTGCATTTCAAGATAATTTATTAGAACTGAAAATGAAAAATAACATTAGCTATACATAGGTACAAATTACAGTTTGAATTATTTTCATAATTCAATGACTTATCCATAGTTTCACATAAATGCAGTTTAAAACAAGAATAAAAAAATTTCTATTTAACTATCAATTTTAATTAAATGAATGATGAATATTTGTTTTCAACTCTTAATATGAAATATTTTTTTAGCTTTAGGATAATTTTCAAATTTTCATATTACAGTGAAAACACAAATTTAATTACATTTTAAGAACATAAACTGCAAATCAAAACACATTTAAAATTTCATATAAATTTTAATGTTAACTCTCATTATAATTCTGAAAATGTATTTTGACGCGATGAATAATTCATGTTATAGTTGCAATAACTTATTGTATCTTTAGACGGTAAGATTTACTTTATCCTATAAGGAATAGTTAAAGATTTATTAACTCAATATACAAATGTAGTTATGTTCATAACAGATTCTTGTTTCATTTATAAATCTTAACTTATAAGTTTTCAAGTGATGTTTGATTAGCAAAAACTATTTTTCTGCAGAAAATTTAGTTTGGTTTTAACACTGAATATAAAATTCTACATTATGAGAAATTTTTGATGAAAATATTTTTACTCTTCATTAATTTTAGTTCAAATTAAAAAATAAAAATATCTGAGTGTTTGGCATAAGAATTTCTTTCGAATAATGTGTATAAAGGTAATGTTATTTTTCTAATCTGAGTGAAATATATTGCAACTAATTATGCTTTTTTCAAAACTTTGTTTGATGTTTTTAACGTCTAGAATAAGAAAACATAATTTTGTCCTGGAAAATTAGTCTATATGAATTTATTTTTTGACTATTTTGAATTACTTCTGAACATCGGGTTGAACATTTAGGAAGAAAAATACTCAATAGTTTTCTTTGGTAAGAAATTTATATAAAGCACGCATTGTATATGCTTAAAAAACTGTTACAAAAACATTGCACTAAGTACTTTACGTAGAATGGGTTAGCTGTTCAAAATGTAGTTGATTCGATTCATAGCATTCAGACGTCTGTCTCTGAAGTAGTTGGCACTGATCTATAATATATGAATAATGCGACGTAACATTTTTCATTCGTGTAATGTGGTTTTGGTTAGTCTCTACTTGATGGTGCCCACTTGGTTCTCGCCAAGTTGTGATCACGGTTGATTGCCAAGCTGGGCAAACCCCAATCATATTCTGATTGCAACAGAACAATTGACTGTTCTATGCCAACAAAAATCGCCAAGTTAACCAAGAGGACATCCTCAAATATAGTTTTACAGTGGTTTTTTAATGTAAATGATTTTAAGAACAAGCTCATTTTTCTTTTAAAACTGTATTTTTTACTATCAAACATTGAAAAATGTGAGAGTGAGAACGAAAGGATACGTAAAAAACTTCAAATTATATTTTACTAAAATGAAAAAATTGCATTTAAAGCCAGGCATGTAAGCATTTACCATATGCGTATCTGTTTCGGAAACATTCATCTTTGGGTACCGTCACCCTTGGCGTCTTTTTAAAAAGTCACCAAAAATCTCGCCATTTTGCACAAGCCAAGTCTAAAAATAAACAGAATATTGAAAAATTATAAGGATTGTCGGAATCCCTTATCTGCTATTAGTCGAAATCCTTCATCTACGGTTGGTCGGAATTTGTTGGGTTGCCAGAAAATATTATTTATCGCCAAATGTAAAAACTTCGTGCCAAGGGCGAGCATACAGTAAATTTCAGCCCATCTTTGTATGGCATTATATGTCCGTCATCAAATAAAACTTGAAATGATTATATATTTTTAGTCAAGTTTCCGACTGTTCATTTCTGTTCATCGAAGCCGTTAAGTGATCCCTGTGAATTTGAATAAAATTTTACCCCATAAATGAATTTGGATAAAGTTGCAACGACCTTGTAATTTTATTCAAGTTCAAGTAACGAGTCTTACATCTGATATAGCTTGCCACTCCACCCTATACCACACCAGCTGATGCCCTAAAAACGTGGTCCTATCATCAGAATACTTTTTTGGCATAAAAAGGTATCAAACCTTGTATCATTGAGTGAAGAAGTGAATGTCTATCCTCATTCGGTTACTAGCCTTGGTAGCAACCGAAAGATTAGAGCTGTTGCCTTTAAATCAATATAATTCTTTTTCCATCAAGAGATGGTTGTTTCCATAAGTTCGGAATCAACTCTAAACTGCATCTCCCTACCTAATTAAAACTCGTATGCAAAAGTAACCGTTGACAGAAATTAACAACAGTTATCACGATCCTATCGCGTTGTAGACTAATTACCAATTTGGAAAGTTATGAATACAATAAACTTTCGTTATTCTGGATACCATCAAATCAAATTTCATGTAATCCGGATGGCCATTTAGATTTACAAACACATGTTTTTGAAAATATGAAAGAACAAAAAATATACGTGAAAAAAAATGTAATGAACTGTTGAAAATTAAAGTTTATTATTTAATACGAAGTAGAATACGAAATGCTAGGTTTATAAGGTAAAGCTCAAAAACAAGATTGTCACTTGCAAATCGGGTTAGAGAAAAAAGTTAAATACGCTTACAAGGACTTGGGGATACAGACTAGGTACTATAACAAATACAAACATACCGACCACTTTGAACTCCAGGGGCTTCAATAAAATTTTATACCTAAAATACTGCATTTATATAATACTACATTATTTGTGTAGTATCTCTTTTATTACTAGTATCTACTATTATTTGTGTAGTACTGTCTGATCCTTTATTAATCCGAATGAATGACATTATATTACAATGAAATTTGCAGCAGAATAATTTCTCGGTAATTATTTAGTCTCAGTAAATGTTTATTAAGTGAAATATACTAGAGCTAATGTGGGTAATAATTTACTTTACGGTCACCCTTCGCATATTTTTCAAAATGTCGTGAAAAATCTCGCAGTTTTGCACAAGCGACGTCTTAGAATAAATAGAATACTGAAAAATCGGAATCTCTCATTTGCAATTGGTCGAAATCCCTCATCTGTGATTGGTCTGAATTGTTTGGGTTGCCACAAAATGTTATTTATCGCCAAATGCGGAAGAATCATGCTAAAAGTGCCCGTACAATAAATCTCAGTCCTAATTTGTAAGAATATTTTAAGAACTTTACCTATATTTATTTATTTATTTTTATTTTATTTTACGTTTGCAATACGTTTCCAGTTACATAACCGATTGTTCCGTCATTTTGAACCACCATCAACAGTCGAGGTCTACACCTGAGATGGTATTTTTCTCCCCATGCTACACCAGTGGAAAGACATAGTACTACATAATTTACGTGCCACAATCACTAGTTTTAGTTTAAGATATAGCATCAGATGATAAGTATGAAAAGTATTTTAAACTATGAAACATATTTATTTCCCAAAATCTTCATATTATGTCTAAGAAATGCAATCTTTCTGTTTAATTATAAAATTTTAAGCGTTTTATAATTTGCCAATTTGTGTCTTTCATTTATCGCTTTTAAATAATTTTGTTTGTAAAATACATTGAAAATTTTATAATATAAAAATTCCTACTTCAAGATTCAATTTTATATGTTTAAACATGTTAGTGTGTTTGTTTGTCAATATGACTTATTTAAATATAATAGTTTATGTACACACATAAACATTAAAGGAAATTTTAAGTATTGTAACTAATAATAGTAAAATAAGTTTGGAAATAATGAACTATAAACTGAAAGTAAAATTTTTAGAATGATTAATCTGTTATATAGCGTAGTGTAGTTATATATTTTTAGATATTTTTGTCATAAATGTATTTCTTCATTACTATTAGCTATCTCACACTTTCCCTAAAATGCTTTGTAGTTAGTTACATTAAAAGTTTAGTGATGCCAATAGATTTTTGTATTAAAATTAATATTTTTTGTACAATAATTTCAGAGTCGTGTTCGGCTATGATTTATTTCGCTTCTAATTTATGGAAACCTTTTCAAAATTTCAGAAATTAAAAAGATAAATTTTTACTTGACAGTATTTATATTTTTAGATGCAAAATATATACAAACACAAAGGAATTAACACTAAAGATATATTATAATCAAACATAAGATAAGAAATGAAACTAACCACGATATATTTTTGCTGCAGACCTGTTGCATTATCGAACGTCGGAAAGGGAACATGAAATATGGATTGTAGTTGCAATATTCTTTGTGTAAATGATGTTTCCATGGTTCTTTCTAAACTTGCGTTTGATATACTTGTGCTTAATATTTTATTCCAAATTGAGAAACATTCACTTTTTGGATTTAAATCAGTTTTATTATATCGTGAGTACGCCATCAGAAGACGCACCACTCAATTATTTCACCCTAAATACTGTTGGAAGTGGTCTAGTTCGAAAGACTATACCGGTGAGGGCCGTATATAATAAACATACCCTTTTTTTCATTACCGTATTTCTGTAAAGAGAGCTTATAGTGTTTGTTTTGTTATTTTTGTGCTGCGGATGATTATAGCAATCATTTATCATTCCTTTCAATGCTCCTTTAGTTTGTTTTTCCCGCATCACACTACCATAGATCAGTAAGATTAAGCGAAACGTATGAGAAATAGATCTCATTTACCAAAATCAGTAGTTTACACGCTCTCAAATCACAAATAATTGTTAATGTTTTTTTTTATTTTAAATGTATTTAATTTTGTGATAATTTGTCGATAAAAGTACCTGCAAAAATTGTTATGGATAAAAAATACTGTTATAATCTTGAAACACTTTTGTTTTTTAATTGTAACTAGTCTAAAATATATTTTTGAAAGCCGTAACAATAGCTCCCACAGTCCAGCTTTATGATAAATTAGAATTTTAGGATTTAACGCCGTATTTCAAACCCTAAATATTTACGATGAACATTTTTGTTAAAATGTACTGTAAATCTGTAAATTTTAAAATAGTATTTGCAATTAATTTCAATAATTTTTCAATAGTTTGTGAAAAAATAAAGTGATAATCATTAATGGAAATAAAAAGTGA
>JAPDSC010141570.1:0-10688 GCA_026290005.1 Latrodectus geometricus
TTTTTCTGGGGAGATCCCCTTAAACTAGCCCGATTTGTTTACATTCTGCAATATCGCCAATATCCGCTCTATTCTCGCCAAATGATTGCCAAGTGAAGGGATTACAATTACAATCTGGTTTATCTAGAATGTATAGCGTATGACGTTAAGATCTAGGCGGTGTTAATAATGTAATGAGAAAATATGATTGGATATAATATTCTACGTCATTTTTTTCATGTAATTCTGATATTTCCTGTTTTCGTGACTTATTTCTTCATTAGAATCATTCATTTGTAAATACAAAAAACTAAATTATTAATACATTTCGATTCTTTATTTCCCAATTAGATAATAATTATATAATATATATTATAGAACAGCGAAATAACAGTATTCTATAATATTTTATATATTATAATATATAGAGAAAATTAAATTTTAAATGAAGAAATATCAAATTCAAAAACCCATAAAATACACAATTCTGCTAAAATAACTATTAACAAAAAAATTTTAGTTTTTTCTTAAAAACACAATCTAAAACTAAAAATATTATTTTCATTAAATCATAAATTTCATAAGAATCTAATAAAACTCCAATACGTTAACTGAGGCTGTAACACTAATTTGGATAAATTTGTTTTCATTTAATCATTTTAGAAAATATTATAAAATTAAATAATACGTCGGTAATTAATAATAAGAAACCAATAATTGATATTCCAAATCTATTATTACAATATTATGAAAAATCATATTATTTAGGTGCCTTTAGATATATTGATGATTTTATAATTTTTATTATTTAGAAAAATTTGATAAAATTTCAAAAATATTTATCCTGAGGACTTTAAATTAATTTATTTATCATAATATTGTATCATTTTACGTCAACATAAATATCCAAAAATTTATTTTTAAACTTTAATCAATTTTATTTTAAGTTAAATAAATTAATTTTTTGCATCAAAACAATTGCATTTAGGAAAACCTTTTGAATATTATACTTTTGACTACATACTTCAATGAGAATAATAAATAATAGTTATTTGCTATAATACAAAATCTAGTTTATTAACCAAATGAAGAAATTAAATAATTGTTTTCCCTATTTTCAATTCCCATTCCTTTAGGTAACACTTTGCTTATGTAAGACTCAACAAACTGTTGATTATTAAATGTTGAGCATGTCTTATAACTCACAATAACAAAGTTTTCAAAAATTATAAAACTTAAATAAAAAAAGTAATGTTGTATGCATAAATTTCATTTTGAAATCAAAAATCAATTTTTCTGATTTAAAATCTAGAAAATCTTTTAAGGAACCTTTCTAGAAAACTTTTTAAGGTTATTAAGTAAGGTTTACGCAATGAATTATTTTCTTTCTCCTTGAACAGATTTATAACATTCAAAAACAATTTTAATATGGAATTTTTTACAATGTCAAAATAATAAGTACGCCCGGTTTATTTATATTCTCTAAAATGAACCGACATGTAATTAATTGTGATATATATTTCATAACGTATATTCGGAATATATATCATAATAATAAATCTTTTCTTTTAAGAATATAATCATTATTTAAAAATAAGGCAAAAGTATTATTTATTGAATAGTAAATTTTAATTTTCAGGTATAAAAATATTTACAAACAATCTTATTATATATTGTCTAAAGAGTTATAAATACCATAAACAAGACTTATTAACTATGATAGATGACTAAATTTAGTGAATTTAACACTTACAGTGGAAAGTTTTTGTTCAGATTTAAGGACAGCAAGAATTTTTAAATAATAAATCAAATTTAGACATCAAAGTGTGCCTTAATCCTTTCAAAACGTATATGTCAAGAATATGAATGTAAAAACGAGAATACATGAAATTATAATTTCTTAGAAGAATGACTATTGATAATATTACTATCATTTTTATAATGGATGGAGTAATCAAAAAATTTCAATTTTTCATCAATAGAATAGCGATTATCAAAATAAATAAATGAATAATATAAGAATTTGTCATCCTTTGAGTGAGTACAAATCTTAAAATATTTATTTCAGTCTTAAGTATTATATTGTTAATTTCACTTTTTTAAGAACTTAAAAATTAAATCCTAAATTTAAAATTTATTAATTGAAATTTTACGAATTATTGAAATGTAGAAAATATATATGAAATAAAGGGCAAATGAAATTGATAAATTAAAGAGACAAATTGTTGACATGATTTTAAAGGAAATATATTGCTGAGCTATAAAAGAAATATGTTAAAAGTCGAAGCATTTATTTTGATTTAATTCCGTTCAAAGCAATTAAATTTTATTATCACACAACACAGAGGTGTTGTAAATGTAATATTTGAATAATTTATTGATAAAATATATTTTATCCTAATTTTTAAAATTACTAAATGTTGAAAATATTATTACTATTTATAATGAGTGATTTTAAATATTAGGCTATCTTTTTTTAAAAAATACTTAAAAACACTTCTGATTTTGTTTCCCCCAACTTCCTAACATGACTCGTTTTTTACAAGTTAAAATAAGAAGTTATAAAGTAGGTTAAAATTTTTTAATGTAGATTAAAAATTAAAGTATAATCAAAGTGAAAGGTGTTTTCGGCATTCATATGAGAACTTCAATCCTTTGGTTGCCCTTCTGTAGTTATAAAAATTATGCATTACTTCAATTTTACAAGCGTTTCCCTATTTCCTGCACATTTTAAAATAAAATCAATAGCAAAATCATTATTTTTAAGTTGATTATTAAAGAGATTAACTTGTTTTTTGATAAATTTTAGATTATTGTAAATATGATAAATTTGTTTTAATTTATTAAGTATTACATGTGTATAATCAACTACATTTAGAGATATTTTCGATAAAACCAATCAATTTAATTTTAAAGTTTATAAAATAATTTATTTGAAATCCAACATCTCTTTAAAAATTTACAGAAATGGGAAACAAAAATGCAGAAACACTTAAATGATTATAAATTACTTCATGAGAATTAAACGAGAAATTCAATATTTTTACTAGAATAACGAATGTTTAAGTTAAAACAAATGGAAACAAAAACTTCTTTTTTTTTTACAAATAAAATTGTGTTTATATTTTAAACTAATATTAAAAATGTAGACAAAAAGAATGTCGGATTAGAAAAGGATGTCGGAACCCTTAGAATTGGTATTTTTCTAACATATTTTTTCATAAGTAAATAATTTTATAAGAACTATTAAGTGTTGGATACCTAAATTGAATAAATATCAATCTCAAAACCATAAATTTTGATCATGATTGAACCAGATAGTCATGTTGTTAGGGATTACAATTTTAAAAATGAAGACTCATGCTCTTTTTCCAAGATATTATGAAATTCGGAAATAGTTTACCAACGCAGTTACCAGCCTACCAATTTATTTATAGTTAAAAATTGCAAGATGTTTCAATTCGTACGTCACTGAGAATCTCAAATTCTTATAAATATGAAATTGCTTAATTCAAGGACACAATTAACAGACTATTGTTTAATTCCTTTCATGATGAAAATATGTATGATGTTATTTTAGCATTATATCAATCAAAATCAAATGATGCAAAGAAACCTGCATTATTATTGTCATTAAGAAATCTACTATAATTGAATTCAGGTTCAATCACAGCAATTAGAATCCAAGTGCACAAAATATTCTTCGTATTCATTCAATCAATTTTTTATTTCATCATCAAAGTCAAACTCATACGACGTGAAACCATCCAAAATATTTTTTCAATTGACAAAAAAAGCAACTGGTTATAAGGGAAAAAATCGCTATAATGAGGATGAATTAACAAATCTATTGGCTATTATTTTTTAAATGAGGATTAAAAAGAGATCCAATAAATTTGTTTTACATCCAAAATTCTCCTTTTTTAGTCCCTAGTTTTTATGACTTTTTGCCACAAAAGAACAGCAATTAAATCTCCCTCAACTGCCAGGAGAAATTTGAGCGAGAGAAAGTTGAGCGCTTGAAAGGGGGAAAAAATCTACGGTACAACAGTTGCACCGCAGGGACGAAAAGGTTAAACATTTTCAAAATGGAAAATAATACATCCAAATCTAAGTATAGTTGGAATATAAAAAATATAGTTGAAATATTTTGTATGAATGACAGTAAAATAAATCTAATCAATTAAAAAAAAAAAAAAAAGAATAAATACGCTAGGCAAAATTTACAATTCTCAATTAAGATTCGAATTTTTAATATGCAAATGTTTTGCATTTGTAATATTATAAGTAGTATATGGGGGGGGGGGCTAGAGGACACTCTAAAAATGCTATATTTCTTGCAAAATAAGACTTATTTTGCAAGTTTTATACCTGTTTTTTGATAAAATAAAAAAAAACTGTAAAAATGGAGCATTTTTCATTTTTAAAATTTAAACAAAAAAGTGTGTTTTTCATTCAAAAATTATGTCTTTTTCACTAAAATATTCAGTATTTTTAGTGTTTTTAAGCTGTTTTTGATGAAAAATAGAGCTTTTTTTCACTTTTAAAATTTCAACAAAAAAATTTGACCTACCAATGAAAAAATGAACACTAAAAAATAATAATAATGATAAGATAAAAGCCAACGTATGTGTTTTTTTAAAAAGATAAAAAATTACTTTTTTAAACAATTTTTACCTAGATACCATTGCTTCATTCGTCTATAAATTTTTTAAAAATTTTCATCTGAAAGTTGTATTTTCATCATTACAGAGCGATCATTAACTTTTTGTAAATTTCTTATTATAAATTCAGGAGATAAATTCTGTTGGTATGTGTAAATATTATTCCAATCTACATGATCTTCTAATTTTTCTATTGATCTTCTAATTTTTCTATTTTTCTAATGTTTGATATCTTGAAATTGTATCCCAATAAACCAAATCTTCGTTTAGTATTAAAAATGCTTCAGAAAGAGGTTGATATGCACTAATATATTCCCAATTAACCTAGTCTCTAAATTCCATTATAAAAGGTTCAGATAATTTTTGATACTTTGAAATTAATTTCCAATCTACAGTATCTTGAAAATTTCTAATTAAATCCTCAGTAAGAGGGTTTTTAGCTACTTCTATCCAATCAATTTGCGCCATTTATTTAGATTTAAAAAGTCAATTCTTTTTATGCATATATAGAGCTTTAAATTGTTTTGATTACCATCTGATAATACTTCTAATTTTAATTCATCTGGAGATAAGTTTTTCAATTGACATATTTTGATATCTAAATATTTTATAAATTGATTTCAAAGAAAATCTATTTTTTCTATATGTAAGAAAGGTTTTATTTTATTTGATTGTCCATCACTACCAATTGATAATTTAAATAGTAGCATAAAAATTTTGAGAATCGACATATTCTTTTGTTGCGACGTCTTTATTTATCAGGATTTTCAACATTCGAAGTCTTACATTTCCAAATTTATATATACCATTTTTAATTAAAGAAGGTACATATAATCCATCATTATCTCGTACTAATATATTATCATTCTTTTTATTATTAATGAGTGTTTTTCTGTCTACATAATATTTATTACACACATCGTATTTATCAGTAGGAGTTGGGATATTAATTATTCTTTTGTTTTTAGCATCAAATACATTTTTATTTAAAACTAAAGCATTGTTTTCAAAGTAGCGTTTATTAACAGCGTTTTTTTCGTTTACAGGATCTTTCATATTGCCAATTATTTTATCTTTAGCATCAAAACTACCTTGAGCTGAATGTATTAGACTTTTTCGTTCTAATTCTTGTACAATTTTATTCACATAACTCATATTAGCTGAATCATGTAAATCTTTTGGATCTGACACATTTGAAATTCTTTTATGTTATGCATTATAGTTATCATTTTGTGAATGAATAAGAGAAGCATCTGATAAATTTATAACGTCTTGTTTAAAATGTTCATGAATTCTATCCACATATGATTTTGTAGCAGAATCAGTTAATTCTAAAGGTTCATTTACATTTCTTAAATTCTTTTTTTCTATATCGTAATTTCCATCGTTTGCTTCAGTGAAAATATTTCTGATTCTATTAAAAAATATATATAAGTAGATAATTAATGTTTTAATGAAATTAAACACATCACACGATATTGAAGCTGTTTACCTTCATAATGTCATAGGGTGAAGATGTTTTTCTAAATATTAGAAAGAGAAAGAAAAAAAAAAGAAAGAAAGAAAATGTGAATGACGTGTCCACTTGTGACGTGAAAGAAACGTGTCCACTTGTAGTGGCCGAGTCTTTTAGAGAAAACGACAGACTTCCTGTGTTTAATTGCTTTACAGCATTCCTACACTGAACAGATGTTTTTTTTTGGGGTGGTCCATCTCACAATTCCCATTCCTACAAAGATAAGTCCAAGAAACTCCACACCAATATTTTACTTGGGGAATTCTCAAACAATTATTGCCCGCCTGCAATAGCCCTTTCCCCTCAGACTTCCTGTGTTTAATTGCCTTACTGCATAACTTCGAGCAGTCATCAACAGAGGAGATATAATCTTGTTTACGAGCTGAGGACCCTTTTCTTGCTAGTGAGGTCCAATTCAAGACACTTTTTGAATTTAATGTCTTTTTGTGAGCAATAAAAACTCTTTGATGTATAATATTTATAGCTTCCCAAATTTTAAGTCTTAAAATTCCAAATTCCAAATTTTAAGTGATACAATTAGATATATACTACTTATATAAATTTAAAATTAATTATTAACATAGTTATATTTTTATAACTTTTTAAGTATCAAATATATTTGTCTTCCAGTTTTTTGCTTTTTCATATACAAGTAAAATGTTACTTAGCATTAGTGAAGGACAAAAATATAAAGATCACAAACAAGTATCTGAAGGTTATTTAAAATATGTGTATGTAGTTGAAAATATACTTTAGAACTAGAATTTCATGTAATGTTCACTTCATTAGTAATTTTTTTAATTTTCTAATTTCCCTACTGTTTAATTAGAAATTTGATCACAACCACACGGAAAAATTATTTTTAACTAGGAATTTTCCTTTCCTTATGATTTGAACCTATTTTAAGACTCGAAAATCCTATAAATTATATTTTTTCTGCAACTAATAATTTCGACTGAATTAATATAATTCAAATTATTTAAAATATTTATTTTATATCTGGATAAAAAGTTTAAAAAGATACTTCAATATTTTGCTAAATATTATATGTAGACTTTTCTGATAGTCCTTAAGACATTGAAAAATTTGAATTAATTCATTAAAACAAAAATATGTTAAAATAATTTTAATTAATATTTTAGCATGTCTCAAACGCTAATAAAAATATTTTACTAATTGTGATTTACAGATTAACTAATGAATTAGGGATTTATATTATCAACTAAAAAAATAAATTTCCATAAATACATAGTACGAGTTAACAATGGAATTATTATATAAATTTAAATTAGATTTTACATGGTTTATTGGAATAATTTTTATCAATGACAATCTTCATATAAATATAGCGCTTTTGTCAAATTAAATAATAAAGATTATTTTGTTTTATATTTAATTGTATGTAAATTTCAATTTGTCTACACTATAATAATATTTAAAAAATAACTCAAGTAATGAATTTGCTTATGGAAACAAATGTTCCATTTATATTAGAATAAATTGAACGTAACAGTTTAAGCTACTTTGTACACATAAATATAGTTATAATTTGTTGTTTTATATATATATACATGACAAATGATATTTTATCTAAGGTTGTTCAGTTTCGAGTAGAAAAATGCAATTCAACTAATAATTGTGTAACAAATAGCAGAACATCATTCAATAATGTAACATCTTCAATAATCTCATATTGGCAATCAGATGAAAGGCAATTTCATGAATTGTAGAATGCCTTAAAAAATTTCAAAGAAAAGGTTGTCATATCTATTAAAAAGTTTTATTTAAATTTATATTCGCTTTCTATTTCACCAAATTGATTCATAATAATAGAATACTAATATGACTTAATAAAAAGTAGTATATTGAAAATTTAACAACAAATGATTTTTGCACAGTTAATCTTTAGTCCATCACTTGGAATTATTTTCAAATTCAAGACATTAATCTAATAAATATTTTAATAATCATTTTAGGAGTTTGAATGTTTTTATTATATTTCGAGTCTTTGTAATGTTTATTTTTATAAAAAAATATTAATTTTTTCAATCATATAATATATAAAAATATTATATAATATATTTGCATTTTAAATTTTAATGAAATAAATAATAATTAAATTAAAAATACAAAAAAATATTCTACAATATTAAATACATAATATGAATTAAAAAATAAATAATATAATTTCTTTTTTTATTATTTAAACAATTATTTTATTAATTTTAAATATTACTTTAAATATTATTTATTTTTTTATATGTTTCAGCATTTTTTATTTAATTCTTTGAATAATTATTTTAGTAATTAAAATGTATTAATTAATAAAACACTTTTTGTATTAATAAATTTTTTTTATTCTTTTTATGCATATATATAAATTTAATATATATATATAATATATAACATAAAAATAAATTATTGACAATAACAAAGATAAAAAGTCATTTATTAAATTAATGTTTTTTAAGTTAATTAATTTGCTGTGTAGAATCCCCGTACCGTTGCCCGTCAAACTGTTCTTCCCTATTTAGGGAGGATCAGTTTGACGTCATTGAACACACCTCCTCACCAAATCTCGCTCTCCTTGGCAAACCCTTCGGGTTTGCCAAGGAGAGCGAGATTTGGCGATATTGCAGAATGTAAACAAATCGGGCTAGTTAAAGGGGATCCTACCATTTTTCTTACAGTTACTTTACTTCAAATTATGTATCGAAGAGTTAAAAATTTGCCATTCATCTATACGTCGATTTTAAGTGCTAACTAATATAAAGGAGTTCTCAATGAAAATTTATAAAAATTTTATATTATAATGTATAATTTCACAATAGTGTATTTTTAACAGCCTATATTACTTAGCATAAAGAAAAACGCAATGCAATAACTTAATTTTTATTTGTAACAGTCAAGAGAATAAGAGTAATGTATTAAACTCAAATACACTACTGTCCATTAAAATTGCTACACCAAGAAGGCGACATGCTACAGACGTGAAATTTATACGAAAGGAAGAAGGTGCTGTGATATGCAAATGATTAGCCTTTCAGCGCATTCAGACAAAGCAGGTGCCAGTAGCGACACCTACATTGTGTTTAAACGAGGAAATTGTTCTGCCGGTTCCTCATACACAAATTTCATTTGATCGTTGTTGCGTGGTGAAAAGTTGTTGTGATGCCTCGTGTAAGAAGGAGAAATGCGTACCAGCACGTTTCTGACTTTGATAAAGGTCGAATTGTAGCGTACCGGGATTGCGGTTTATCTTATCGCAGTATTGCTGCTCGCATCGGTCAAGATCCAATGACTGTTAATAGAATACGGAATCGATGGGTTCAGGGCGGTAATACGGAACGCTATGCGGGATCTTAGACTAGCAGCCGAGAAGACAGGCATATTATCCGCATGGCCGTAATGGATCGTGCAACCACGTCACGAGCCGTGAGTCAAGAAACGGGGTCGCATGGAAGACAACAAGTGTCTGCACGAAGAGTTTGACGACGTTTGCAGCATCATGGACTCTCAGCTCGGAGACCATGGCTGCGGCTTCCCTTGACGCTGCGTCATAGACAAGAGCGCCTTCAATGGTGTGATCAACGATGAACCTGGGCGCCCGAATGGCGAGACGTCATCTTTTCAGATGAATCCAGGTTCTGTGTACAGCATCATGATGGTCGCATCCATGTTTGGTGGCATCGTGGTAAACGCACACTGGCAGCGTGCATTCGTCATCGTCATACTGGCCCATCACCTGGCGTGATGGTATCGGGTGCCATTGGATACACGTCTCGGTCACCTGTTGTTCGCATTGACGGTGCTTTGAACAGTGCATGTTACATTTCTGGTGTGTTACGACCCGTGGCTCTACCTTTTATTCGAGCCCTGCGAAACCCTACGTTTCAGCAGGATAATGCCCGACCGCATGTTGCCGGCATTGTACGGACTTTCCTTGATACGGAACATTTTCGGCTGTTGCCCTGGCCAGCACGTTCTCTAGATCTTTCATCAATAGAAAACGTCTGGTCAATGGTTGCCGAGTGACTGGCTCGTCACCAAACTCCAGTCACTACGGTTGATGAACTGTGGCATTGTGTTGAAGCTGCATGGGCATCTGTACCTGTACATGCAATCAAATCTCTGTTTGACTTAATGCCCAGGCGTATAACTGCTGTTATTACTGCCAGAGGTGGTTGTTCTGGGTACTGATTTGTCAGGATCTATTCAGCCAAATGTTTTGAAAATTTAATCACTTGTTATTTCTAGTATAATATATTTTTCCAATAAATATCATTATGTTATCTGCATTTCTTCCTGGTGTAGCAATTTTAATGGCCAGTAATGTACTTTTGCAATATATTTTAAAAATATTGTTTTTCTTTGGTTTAAAGGTTTGTTAGCCGTAAAGTATATAGAAATCAAATTCTCACGTACAGCACACAGCAAAACTGATGATTAAACTGAAAAAAATTATTTAATGAGAGAAAGAGCGTGAGAGAAAGAAAGAATGACGTTCAACCCTTAGTTAAAATGCATGC
>JAPDSC010141594.1:21843-36727 GCA_026290005.1 Latrodectus geometricus
CAAGTTTTCTATATTTAGTTTTTGGATATACAAGGATTTTTTATTATATAATGCAAAATGAATATCAAAATCCAGTTCTCAAAAAAATTTCGAATGCTGTGAAAGTGAAAAATAACTGGGAATATACTTTAAATGAAAAGAACGCAAAATTTTCATTTTCATTAAAATGATATAGCGTCTACATTTCATTGAAATATTTAACTCGCTATATGGAACATAATTTTCTGCTCACTTCTTAACATATTTATATATTTTCCAAATTATCACTAACTTTTATAACCATAATTTTATACCATTTTTACCAAAGGTTGTTTGTATGAATAACTTATTATAAGAAAGTGGTTGAAATATCAAAAACACTTTCTGAATTTCTAATTTCAAGAAGTCAAGGTACATATGTAAGACAATTATGCGATTGATTTCTAAATTTTTATTTTTTAATCGTTTCTTTAAAATACTAAACTAAAAATCTGTAATTAAAAATACATTCTTGCAAAAAGAGCATTATTTTATTGTTAATTATTATCTATATAGAGACATTTATTAAGATATTCCTAAAAATTCTTACAATAATAATTAGATTTTCACAAAATTATGAGCAATATGTATTGTATAGTTTGCTTTTTTCGGAGCAATAAAAAATAATGTTGTTGTCGTGTGCCTGCCAGGCTGGCAATCTGGGGTGCGCTGCTCCACTTTTCCAACTGAACCATATTTGGTGTGGAGTCCGACTTCCTCAGTACACACATGCCATAGGTACCCGTTTATAGGGTAGGCAACCATTCAAACACACACAACGAAAGGACAAAGACAAGAAAGAGAGAGAAAAAGTACATCCATGCCCGAGCCAGGATTCGAACCCAGGTCCCACCCATCTGTAGTCAGGTACCCCAACCACTAGACAGGTTTGGCGGCAATAAAAAAAAATAAACAGTACAAAAGAGACACGTATTTTTTTAAATAATGATAAAACAACTCATCAAATTAAAAATTTAATTCTAATTAACATGCTTTTTAAAAAGCGTAAAATGTAATTAAGCATTTTTTAAGTTTAATATCTTATGTATGTTATTGTTCCTGTAGGATTCAGGTTATTGAAAACATTTACTCTTACTGATCAAATGAATACTTTTTGTTTCTCTACAAAACTTCAAAAGGAATTCTTTTTTATATTTTTGCAAGTTTAACTTTAAACAAATTGGAAGAAAAAATGATCAACAAAGTGTTTTTTTAGATATATTTATTTTAAATTGACACATAGAATCTTTCTCATTTTATTATACTTCTTTTAATTTTTTATAAGTTATTCAAGAATTGTTTGTAATTATTTTTACAAGGACTTACGTTTTCAAAATGAAAACTGCCATGAAAGATCCCACTTTTTTAAAGTGTTAATTTTGAGACCTTTTTCTTTATATTTTATATTTAAAATGTTTACAATTCATATAGATGCTTTTAAAAAATTCAGGCAAATTATAATTTTAGCCAGGAAATATCAAAATTAGTATACATTTCGGAAATTACCGTCAAATTAATGATAAAAAATATAAATGTTGCTGCAAAATGTTCATAAGATTAAGATTATTTTTTTTATATAAAATTACTTGGTGATTTCATTTTATATTATGTTGAGTATGTAAAAACTTAATTCTGTAACAAACTCTTGTCTATTGAAATGTAATTTTCAAAAGTAATATGATAAGATGAATATTTTTGATAAAATCATCAGATATATTTGTTTTTGGATTCTTATAAACTTAATGTTTTTTTTTTAATTCTGATGCAGAAAACTTAATTTTAACAGCAGAGGGTTTTTCAAAGAGACAGTTATTTCTTTTAAATCAGTTCCAATTGATTTTTAATGTGGAAGGCAGAAATATTTTACTGAAGAGTGATTAAATATAATTTTTATCTACGTGAATCGCAAATGTCTTACAAATTGTCATATTGAAACAAAATTTCCTTTTACTGATGCATTGTAAAATTTAAACAAATATAAAAAAATATCACCACTAAAGTTTAATTTTGAGAAATCTTTTTATATATTCTAGGGGAAACATATTCTTTCATTTTGAAAAAAAAATTATAATATGTTAAAAATAATTTAAAAAATAATTCTTATAGTTTTAATTTTAGTCATCCTAAACACTTATTCTCTGAAGAATTTTACTATAAAATATGTATTTGTAATAAAATGTTTTAAACAGATGTTTTTGTATAAATAAAAAAGCAAATAATTTTAAAGTATAAATTAGTTTTATTATTTTACAAGACTATTTAATATTATTTATTTTTAGATATTACCATGTATTTCAATTATAATTTGAAATATAATTTATCAAATTGTTGTATTAAATTGAAACGAAATAAAAGTCCAAAAAAAATATTTTTACGCCTATTATTCAAAAAGTTTTTTACTCACTTGATATTTCTTTATTTGTTTTATTCATTATTAATTTGTTAAAACTGAATTACTTTCATATATCACAAGAAGACGGTTATTGACTCTCATACTTACACAAAAATTTCCAAACACAATTACTTCGTAATTAATTTTACTCAAGCATGTTTTTCCTATTGAAAAATAAAATTGTTGTTAGATATAAGGCTACTTTTATTTTATTTTAATTAACCGTGGATTTCAGATAAAATCATTAATTTTAAAAGCCAGATATCTTCTCATTTGCATTCATTAATATTCATGACAAGTATCGTCTTTAAAAACGATTGTTGTTTTATATTAAAGGTCATTGAACTAAGTTGAAATCAAATATATTTTTGCACATTTATTGTAAGTGAATGGTAAATGAATGAAGACGTTTTCATTCAGTTATCAATAACTATCCAGGTTATTATTTAGTTCTAAATTTCTTAGCTTAGTTTAAAATAACGCTAATGTGCATATAAATTGACTCAAACACTGATTTATATTTTAATATGTAAATTTATCTAGTCTATTATAAATTCAATTTAAAGTATGAGATTGAATAACAATTGTATTCTCACTCATATTGTATTATAATGGTATAATTGGTTAGAATTAAAATTGCAATCATATCTAAACACCAAAATATGCAAATGTATATTAATTTTAATTTATTGATATTTTATTCGTAGTATTTAAAGGAAATGTATATTTTATCATTTAGTTTGTTATTTAAATAGATACGTCATTAGAGTAATTACAGTTATTAGATTAATTACAGTTATTAGATTAATTACACTTATTTTGCTAGAATTGGCAAATTAATAAGACATCAAATATTGATGAATAATAATCATTACAAGGCAACTTTACTTTATATTTCTTATATGATTCTTAAATTATATGAAAAACATAACAATATTTTTGTTATAATAATATATTACTTTAAATTAATAAAATAAATATTTAAACATTTTATTGATACATTCATTTATTTTAAATTTTCAGACCGAATTGATATGTTATCATATGTAGTTAGAAAAAGTTATTTTAGTATAAATGTAGTGTTGCTTATATAACATATTCAACAATATAGCAATCAAAACTACACAAGGAATATTAATTGTTTTAAAATCAGTTAATTTACCATGATTATTATACAATATAAATAAAATACAATAAATAGCTGTATTATTATCAAATGAAAATAATAAATTTGTTTGTCATTAATAAAAAATAAATTATTCATTATGCATTTTTATCAAAATAAGGACAAAGATATGTAACTTAATATTAAAATTTTACTTTAAACTAAATATAAATATGTGTGCAAAGTTACATACAAAATACCCAATATTATAGTATTATTTTAAACAAAAGCTGAAATATTAGAATGCAAATATTACAATGATGTAAAAAATTGCTAACATTTTTAAGACATTTTTAACAGTTATAATCTCAGCCCCATAAAAAGCAAATAAAAATATATTTGTGGCATGTTAGTAGTATGGTATGTAGATAATGTTAAGCTTGAAAACAATTTTGAAGTGTTTACAGTTTTGCAAATTTAGTATGAAAGTTGTCACAATTAACAGTTACCTAGTCATACGGTTGCTGCTGATACGGCCTTTACCCGGTTAAGCAAGCTATAAAACTGGCTTAAACATAATATAGAAGAGGGTAAATTGTTCTATTCAGCTGCAAATTTAAATAGGCAAAGGGAACAATTGAATATTCTCTATATCGAGTGAAGTCAGAAAAAGAAGTGCAGTGTGTTATATTGCGTTATCTTGTTGAAACATGCAGTTTCGCAAGTTCGGAAAAAGGGGATAATGATTGGCTGAAGGTGTCGGAAAGATACCAATCACCGTTCAAATATGTGTTGATCCCTGGTACACATGTGAATGTCGAGTACCCAACGGCTGACAATACTTTCACAAAATGTGCATAATTATGGAATGCACGCTGTTTTCTGAGCTTCCGATTACGTACACAGACGTTAATATGGTGCATTCAGAATTATGGCTTGTCTTAAAAAACATTACACCATTCTTATTTTCAGTAATGTTTTTAAAAACGAACGTCAATTGGGCCATCTGTCTTCATGTTTTTTTCTAGAGAATCAGACTTTATAATTGTTGTATTGAAACTACATGCTTTTATATACATCGTCGCATTGTATCAGCATATCAATCCATGCTCAAATAAGACAACTTCCTGCGTAATGGTTATATGGATATGGCTGTAGTGTTTTGTAAGGCTTTCGTTACCATATACCATAGAATGATACTGACAGTCAGCATGCCGTTCAGTATCACATTTATTAAACTACACATTGAATTTATATTCACATAACATTGTATGAGTTTCTTCCAGTGAGAAGGATAATAATCTACATTCTCGATATACAATGATTCTGCTTTTATTGAATCTAATACAGTTTTTTGTTGCTAAGCATTTAATCTTCGTATTCATTTTGTAGCGTTATGTTGATAATTTTCTTGTAAATTCAAGAAGAAAAATCTTCTACACAATAAGTGAAAATTTACTCGTTGCTAAGTTTTATTTTATTCAAACATTTGTAAATAATAGATATTCTAATACTTCCATGTATTTAAATTTTTTTAGATAATTTTATTTAAAATTTTGTACGCTTAAAATTTGTAATTTTAACTCATTTTCATGTTTTTATAGATAAATTATTACAGAAAAGTTCTTTTTAATCTTTTAATGAGCACATTGGAAATATTAGACTATGTTGGAGTAATATATTGTTACATTTAAACTACTGTATTAATCAAACATAAATAATGATAAATTTAAAGTAAATGTAGTAGTACACTCCAGTATAAATAAACCCTCTTCTAGAATATGTATATGTAGTGTTTTCAATTTAAGCGTGATGAATTCATTGTTATTCTAATTTACATGCTTGTTTGTATTCAGTTAAAACTTTACTACCGCAAATACGGTGCTCAGTAAATCAGACAGAGAGCTAAATTTATTTCGTTTTCATGCTCTTGGTATAACACTTTGAATAATTTATGAAATTCTATAATGAAATTAACAAACACTTTCTTAAAACTTTCATATAAAACATTTGTGGTTTTAAGATGTATACAACAAAATATTTAAAATTATATACAATGTTTATTTAAATAATTTTAAATATTTCATGTATAGGAAATTTTTTACAAAATTTATGTATAATGTTTTAGGCTATATGGGTAGTATAAAGTCTTATCAATTTTGAAAATTTATATTTTAATTATTAAGTTTTGACTTGAGTTGTATTTTAAGTTATAATTTGAAAATACATTATATTAGTAATAGAAAATACAAATGTACATAAATCAGTGTAATTTGTAATAAACAAATCCAATTATACATTTAAGCGAAAAATTCTTTTTAGAGCATTTAATACACATTTATTACAGAATATTTTCTAATTTTATTCCAGGTATATTTCTTAAATATATTACAGATTTAACTGAAACTTCGAAAAACTATGAAATGCTAATTACTTTGTTTCAATTTTAGATTTAAAATTGGAAGCTTATTAAAATTTAAAATAAAGTTATTTTTAAGTAAAATGCTTCAATTTTTAAGAAAAATATATAATTATCATGAATATAAAAACAAATAGTACGCTTTAAAGTTTTGTTATTTTTTCAGAGTCACAAATTTTATACCTCAGCATAAGTATTCATTCATAACATATTGATAATTATATTACTTACAGCATAATTTAATTAATATAATATGTTTCCATTGCCTTGTTAATTATATATATATTTTAAAAAACTGCATTAATATTAGAGTTAGTGAATTAATTATTTTCTAAAATGATATCTTTGAACACGATTAAGGTTATCACAACTGATTCTGAAATAAAATAATCTCCTCAACTTGATAGTGGTTTCTAAATGTAAGATTCAAATGAGATAGAAAATAGAGTCAAATCCACTCATTATTTTTTAATATGCATTATAAATTATGATTTTCCTGATAGTGACACCATAGCAGTAAATCCACAGTTGAAAACTTATTTATTACAGTGCATTTTAAAAAAAAAAGGTTACATTTTTATATAAAAGTTACAACAATGATTATTTACATCAATATGAGGCATGAAGAGCATTGAATTACATCTGATGTATTAAGGAATTCATGATAACAGTTCTCTAATAAAAATATTGAAGCAGTTTTCTTTTCAGAGACTAGAAGACACTGCTATATTCTTGATAGAAAAAAATAGATTGAAGCAGTTTTCTTATATTAAAAGATTTCATTTCTCACGTTTACAATATGACCCTGTATAAAAATTAACTTATTTTATCATTAACTACCTCATGTTTCCATTTTAAAATCTCTCATATTTAATTAAATTTATTATATTGTTGTAATAAAGTATCCAACTTGAGCAATACTGCAGCATGTGAATCAGAAATTTTAAAAAAAATTGATGTCACATTGTTTATTGTTGCACCGGCATATATACTTCAGTGTATCTAGTTCAATGTTTGAGCTTACCATTAGTTGGAATTAATCGAGCGGTTCACTTCGCAGTTTAGAAGCAGAGATCAAGCAGAAAACGTTATATTACTTGAGCCACCCAGAGGTATAAGTTTAGTTGGAGAATATTGCTATTACAACTTATTTAACATGCCACAACAGCCTTTGGGGAACATGACAGATCTTTGATTAAGCTTGAATTCATACTCATTACTTTCAGATAATGAGAGGAACGCTCTATTCAAACAGACCACCGCGTCCCTCATCACTTTAGTTATATCTTAAGGAGGAAAAATGTGGCAACACATTTTGAATGTTCTTCCATCGAAAGATTTAACATTCTGAATGTCATATTCACGAGTTATAATGGGTGGAACTATGAATCTTGATTGCCATCAGTAATAAGAAACATATAAAAGCATAAACATATTATTTATCTTACTTAGTTCACACTTGGCTATTATTTATTCAGGTATCTTCCACATTGAATAGAATGGTTTTCTTATTGAGATAAAGTAGATTAGGAAAAATATTAAAAAAAAGAAGTGGTTTCCTTATTAAGATACTGTAGATTAGGAAAAATATTTAAGATACAATGTAATTTCCTTATTAAATTACTGTAGATCAGGAAAAATATTTAAGATATAGTAGTTTCCTTATTAAGATACAGTAGATTAGGAAAAATAGTTAAGATAGAGTAGTTTCCTTATTAAAATACAGTAGATTAGCAAAAATATTTAAGATACAGTAGTTTCCTTATTAAAATACAGTAGATTAGGAAAAATATTTAAGATATAGTAGTTTCCTATTAAGATACTGTAGATTAGGTAAAACATTTAAGAAATTTTAAATATAATAATATTTGAAAGATATAGAAAATTTTAAATTTATCATATTTGTTGCAAATTAATTTCTTAAATATATTTGCAGTACCGATAGAATAAATTTAAGTATAACGTTTATTTTCTATGACTGCTGAAAGTGGAATTTGATTACTAAAATTGTAAATACAAAGTTTTCGTATTTTTTTTCAAATAAAAAAACATCCTATTGGTAATCTCAATTTGTATAAATATTTGATCAACTTAAATTTTAATTTGATAAATTATTTTTAAAGACAAGAAATACGAAGAAAATTTTGAAGATCAATTAATGGTTCAGTAATAATCAATTAGAAGTTTGTTACTATTTAATAAAATGTTTTGGGATATAATATTATATAACTTTTAATTATTTATTTCTTAATTAAAAGGATGAACAATTAATTAATTTTATATACCCTACTGGCCATTAAAATTGCTACACCAGGAAGAAATGCCGATAACAAAATAATATTTATTGGACAAATGTATTATACTAGAAATAACAAGTTATTAAATTTTCAAAAAATTTGGCTGGATAGATCCTGAGAAATCAGTACCCAGAACAACCACCTCTGGCAGTAATAAAAGCAGTTATACGCCTGGGCATTGAGTCAAACAGTGATTGGCTTGCATGTACAGGTACAGATGCCCATGCAGCTTCAACACAATGCCACAGTTCATCAACCGTAGGGACTGGCGTTTGGTGACGAGCCAGCCGCTCGGCAACCATTGACCAGACATATTCTATTGGTGAAAGATCTGGAGAACGCGCTGGCCAGGGCAACAGCTGAACATGTTTCGTATCAAGGAAGGTCCGGACAATACCGGCAACATGCGGTCGGGCATTATCCTGCTGAAACGTAGGGTTTCGCAGGGCTCGAATAAAGGGTACAGCCACGGGTCGTAACACACCAGAAATGTAACGTGCACTGTTCAAAGCACTGTCAATGCGAACAAGAGGTGACCGAGACGTGTATCCAATGGCATCCTATACCATCACGCCAGGTGATGGGTCAGTATTACGATGATGAATGCACGCTGACAGTGTGCGTTCACCATGATGCCGCCAAACACGGGTACGACCATCATGGTGCTGTATACAGAACCTAGATTCATCTGAAAAGATGACGTCTCACCATTCGTGCACCCAGGTTCATCGTTGATCACATCATTAAAGGTGCTCTTGTCTATGACGCAGCGTCAAGGGAAGCCGCAGCCATGGTCTCTTAGCTGAGAGTCGGTGCTGCTGCAAACGTCGTCGAACTGTTCGTGCAGACTCTTGTTGTCTTCCAAACGACCCCGTTTCTTGAATCACGGCTCGTGACGTGGTTGCACGATCCATTACGGCCATGCGGATAATATGCCTGTCTTCTCGGCTGCTAGTGATAGGTGGCCGTTGAGATCCCGCATGGCGTTCCGTATTACCGTCCTGAACCCGTCGATTCCATATTCTGCTAACAGTGATTGGATCTCGACCGATGCGAGCAGCAATACTGCGATAAGATAAACCGCAATCCCGGTACGCTACAATTAGACCTTTATCAAAGTCAGAAACGTGCTGGTACGCATTTCTCCTTCTTACACATGTCATCACAACAATTTTTCACCAGGCAACGACGTTCAAATGCAATTTGTGTATGAGGAACCGGCTGAACAATTTCCTCATTTAAACACAATGTAGGTGTCGCTACTAGTGCCTGCTTTGTCTGAATGCGCTGAAAAGCTTATCATTTGTATATCACAGTACCTTCTTCCTTTCGTATAAATTTCACGTCTGTAGCTTGTCGCCTTCTTGGTGTAGCATTTTTAATGGCCAGTAGTGTAGAAATGATGAATACTATAATAGTTCTGAAATAAAGCGCATTTCACTTTCAAATTTTCAGTAAATTAATTTTGGTCAAAAAATATCGTATTTTATTTGCAACAATAGATATTTTATGCATTACTTGCATTAATATTGAGATCGATATATATTTTTCAAATTATTATGTTAATGGAAAATAAAAAGAATATAGAGTTATCTTTGATATCTCAGTATTCTTGTGTTCAATTCTTATTGAAATAATATTTTTGTCAGATGCGTAAAGCATAGGATTTCTTCTTTAAATTTTCAATAAAAAATAGCAAATCAACCAATTTAGGTCTTGAAAAAAATTCCTATGAAATAGTATCCTGAGTTATGCCCATCACTGATATTAGGTTACAATTTATTGACGAAAACTTAAGTAAAAAAAAATAAATTTTTCTACAATAGAAATAGTTTATTAAGTTACAGAAAGTATATTTCGACCTCAAAATAAAATTCCCTTATCCTTTGAAGATAAATTTCTTAAAAACTAAAATTTGATATATTTTTGCCAAAATGAAATGTGGCATTGGAATTCAACATTTTAAAGGTGGAAACACAATTTTGTGAACAAGAAATAAAATCATATAATACAATAAAGCAATGAAAACTCTTTATATAATGTTCAGTTTGTATAAATATTTTAAAATTTGAAAAGTAAATTAATTAAACATTTTCAAATTCCTTAAACATCTTGTTAGTACTTCAAAGCAAATCAAGGTAAGACTTTGTCTATCATATGATTGATGAAATTTAATGTGCTGTATTTATTTCATGAAATAAACTATTAGCAAAATTTTAAAACTTTAATATCTGGATGTATAATTCTGTTGAATTGACTGAAGCATATTTATTTGATCTGAGTAGTATTTTAAGCTAATAGCTTTTTCATACCAATTAATAAATTTATAGGACGTCATTTCATAAAATTTGAGGCAATTAAGAAGTTTACTTATTAACATTTTGAAAAGCAGGTTTACATCAATACACAAATAAAATAATAATACAGTTTAAAACAATAAATGATCATTAATGTATAATATTTAAAATTATAATAAATTAAAAATTACATAAGTTGATTAGACAAGAAAATTTTTATATTGATTATCTAAAAATTATATTTCAATAATTTATTTCAGAAGCATAAACTACAAATATACTACTTATTTCAAATGGAAACTCATTTAGAAGCAGCTACATGACTTTAGAAATTAATAAATGATCAAAGCATTATAGTTTGAATTTTTTTAGTGTTGAAAATGGTTAGAAAATATAATGAATGCCAGTAAATTCCCTAAGTTGAAAGTAATTAAACTTTTAAAACATTTGTGAAAAAATATATAAAAAACAACCTTTTTGATATATCTGTTTAGGGATACTTGAATATTGTTAAAAGTGAATGAACGTATTTTTATTTTGTGTACAATAATTAACATATATATGGTGAAAATAATTCCATGCGTAAGTATGTTAAGTGCTAGCATGCAGGTGGGATATAATCATAAAGACAGTAAAACTGCCGAGAGAATCGAATACATGCACAGTTTTCAATGAATTGATATCTTCAAAGAAATTTTCCCTTGTTAGTTTTTTATGAAATGATGCTCTAAACTAAATATTATTCATTTGGAAAATATTGGCAAATTAACTCAAAGGGCTTAGAATTTTTCATTTTATACTACAAATTTGGATTAATATGTAATAATGTTTTCATGTGAACACTTTAATCACCGATAAATTATCCTTTCCAAAAATGATTTATATGATATTGATATAGTTAGAAAATAAACATAATTTCTTAACAGAGCTACATTATAAGAAAATAGAATGGAATTACCAAAACTTATTGATAACGTATTATGGCAAATTTCAGTCATAGGTGACATTAATTTACTCTTTTATTTAAAAAATGACATTCATTTCTATTTATTCCAAATCTTTTCATTTCTAATTTCTGGAAAATATTTATAAAAGTTAGCACAAAATTAGTATTTAAGTTTAAATGTGAATTTTAGTTTTTGCAAAAACTGATCTCTTGCAGATTTTACTGCAATATATTTACAAAACTATTTTTAATAATTGCGTAAAGTATAGGAGATATTCTGAATCTTTATAGCAGAGAAATATGGTTATGACTTCTTGTGTCTTCCAATATCACAACAATTACATTTTTATCACAATACTGAAATATATGCATTAATATATTTTCAATATTATATATGTAATGTGTCCGATATTGAGAACATAATCATCAGTAAGAGATAATTCAGAGTGAACATGTTTTCTCAAATATTATAATATTATGTTTTCCCAATAAATTTAAATTATATGCATTTTGTAAATCCAATTAAATTTTTATGGATTTCTGAAGCTATAGTAAATTGAAGATACTTGTTATTCTTGTGTTACATTGTCTTGTTTTTCATGATACAGCCTGGTCAGTGAAATAAATTTATCTCTAATTTAATTAACGGTAACTAAGATTCAAACTATAAATCATTCTTTCATTATTCATCAATTCGTTTATTCATTTAATGTGTTTGAAAAATCTCTTTTCGAAAATTCATCTCATTACACAAATATTGATGGGGTAGATATACTAAATTCAAATGATAATTCTTCGTACTTTAGAAGAAAAAAAAAAAACAAAACTATATAATGTTGGCAATTATCAATTAATGATGCAACAGAAAGAGCTTAGATTATAAGTAAGTATTTTTAAAAATGAAGAACTTTGAAAAAAGATATGATTTTTACATAAAAATCACAATTAATATATTTTTAAAATTTTATAATTTATTACTTTCTAATATATTTATCTATTATTTCTATATCAACTTATTTATTTGAAATAGTCAATGTAAGATTTATCTATTGTGCATCAAGTTATCGCTATCATTTCCTCACGGAATAACTACTTCATTAAACTTCGATTTCAGTTCTCTCACGTACAATTATAATTATCATATATTAATCATCTACGGTGAGAGTATAAAGTATCGTATAGGATTTGCTCATCTCATCAACATTCGGTTCAAGTAGAATTACAATTCGTTAATGAGTTGAATATATCACAATGAATGAGACAGCAGAGAAGTTATAATTATCTTATTTGCCATATATTGAGTTTTAAAATAATTTATCTTAGTAAATTATTTAGAATTAAAATAATGATAAATCTAATTACAAATATTGTATATGGGTATTTTTAATTGATATATTTATTCATATTTATATATTAAAATCTAATTTTTTAAGATAAAATGTCAAAATCAAAACCTACAGTATTTCTATTCATAGGAAATAAATTCTGTTCATAATTTAATTGCCAAAATTGAAATGTTATTCTCTACTACAAATAAGCGAAAAATGCTAGTGAACAATCATTTTTTTTTTAAAAAATTTATAATTGTAATGTGTTTATAAAAATATATAATTGTCTCAGAAAATGTGCATAAAACTGTAAGAGATCAGCTATCGATAATTTTTGGAAATTACTAGCATTTTGCAATACGAAATAAATTAATTGTGAATTGAAAGAAATTCATTTTTCAAACCATTTAACCAACTTCACAATGAATTTGTTAATATGATTTATAAAAAAATATGTCTTAAAGTTCCTTTTATCAAGCATGGAATAAAACAGCTCAGTTTAATTTTTAATGCATCGTTGGTGATGGTCTTATTCAAGAACCATAACTAATTTAATTAATTTTACACATATGAATTTTAAAATTAACTTGCTGATTTTAAAATATAACCATTGGATAATAAATTATTTTCTATTTTCAAATTAAGTAATTTTATAATTATATTCATACAAAATTATAATTTTTAATTATTTCTTATTCATTAATATTAATTTCCTTAAGTCTCAATTTAAGCAGTTTGTTTAATTTTTTAACTCTCTATTAGTTCAAATAAATAGCAAATACAAAAAAAGTAAGATTTAATGACTCTTCTAGTTATTAATATATTTTAAAAATATTTTGAGAAAAAATAGTAATAGAAGTTATTTTTATTTAAATAATTTCAATCATAAAAGAAAAATGATATCTACCTAAAATAATGTCAAATGTCTATCTAATACATTTAAAATATGATAAAATTTTTAATTAATTTATTTTTGTTTGGAATATTTAAAAATTGCCAACTTATTTAAAGTTATCCAAGTAAATAATTTAAAGATTATGCAACTGTGTTAATGTCTAATGAACTTTTCTGATCATATTTATCAGTGTAACTTTATTTTTTGAATAACAGCAGAAAGTTTTAAAATTATTAGGTACATGATCACATTCTATATTTATTTATAGATTTATTTACTATGGATGAAATATTTATGAATAGTTTTGCTTTTTTATACTTTTGCCGAATTAATGTTGTTTGATTTCCCAAAATTCTTAATAAATTTTAATTTCATAGTCCACTGAAATATATTTTTAAGAATATCAAATGAATCATTGATAATGCATCAGTTTAATAAACAAGGTGATCCAAAATTAAAAGTGCTATTTAAGTGTTATTAAGCTGCCCATTATAAATTTGAGTGATTGAAGAAATCATTCAAATTATCGATTTGGAAATTTGGGGACTCATTTGTATGATTTGAATTTACTGTAATAACACAACATGTATATTTTAAAATTTAATTAAGCGAAGTCAAAGAATGAACAAACATTTATATAAGTAAAGAGTTGTAAATAACATTTTGGCAGCTTTGTATGATGAATGACGAGGGCATTAGCAGGGAATTAGCTATATCTTGACAATATATACACCACAAGAAATAACTTGAAAAGTCTTGCATAGTTAATTTTAATCGAATCACTATTTAGTGAAAAGATATTAGAAATCACAAATAAGTGAAAAGAATAATCATTTTTATATTAGAAAATAGTAAATAAATTATAAATTTAAGAAATTAAAAAACTATAAATTTTTGAAAACTTCTATTGCCTATGCAGTATTATGAATTCAAGCATGAAAAATGTTTAAGATTATACTCAAACATAATTCTCATAAGAAAAAAAATAAATGAGATAAAATTTATTATAGTCTCATTTAAAAAATACTTGTTGATTTTTATCAAAGAAACGTTTATAGGAATTTTTCTGTTCATACCAAAGTAAAATATATGTGTAATACTTGTAATGTAATAAATATGTTTTACATATTTATTTGTAATTACATATTTATATATAAATACATATTTATATATAAATACATATTTAT
>JAPDSC010141595.1:0-24524 GCA_026290005.1 Latrodectus geometricus
TTCTAATCTAGACAAAATTACAATATACAAGATAAGCTCTAATCTTATGACACGTTTAAAAGTTGATTATTTTACTTTTAATGCCACAGAAGTTAAATGATGAACCCGAAACTCAAATCAACAATTTCATCTTTACGATGCATAAAATCGTTGATTCAATTCCTAGCTTAGATAGTTGATTTACATCCTAACTAATATATATATATATATATATATATATATATATATATTATGCTTTGATTTTAAAACTGAATTGTTATTGGTTTTATTTCGTGCAGAGCAACATATACACATATATATATCTTATTTGATAGGGTACTTTGATAAGAATGTGTATCACTAAATTTTTGTTGCTTACATATAAACTTTAAAACTCTACATTATAACTACATATTGTGTAAACTGTTTAAAATTAAAACCGTATTCTTAAAAAATGATAAATTAAAATAATATAATCATGAAATTTATTTTAGAAATATTTTAATAAATTAATTAATTTTGAATTATTATAAGTATATAATATTTGTCATATTATATACTCAAAATAATTCAAACTATATATGCGATGGCATTTGGAGTTATTTTTTTAAGCGGTGATCAATAATATAGCAAATATTTTTATACCGTTTCAATATCCAATACTATATATTAACCAAGATAACAAAGAACGTAAATGTTTCCTCATATTATTGCAGTATTTTTCAAATGTTAAAATTAATCAAGTAAAAAATGCATAGAAGTAGATAACTTGAGATTTTCTATTAGATGCCTATAATCTAATTTATGCAAAATATTTCCTCGATATTGATACAAAAACTGTACAAATTGTCTAATGTTCAAATTTATATTCTTTTGATTAATTTTAATAAAATTTAAATACTGTTAATGAAAGTAAAAGATTTTTAATTTTTAAGCACATTGATAATTTTGGATATTGTTTATAACAATAATTTAATTATTATACCAAATTATCTAATGTCCAAATCTATATTCAGTAAAGGAATTTTAATAAAATTGAAATATTCTCAATAAATAAATAAAAGTTATTTATTTACTAAGAATATTTATATACATTATAAAATAAGTAATAAGTATTAACTAAGTAAAAGTTTTTCACATTTGAAGCTTGGAATCTGCCAGAAGTTATAAAATAATTCTCAGGATCAACATTAAAAATATTAATAACATTATTTGTTTCCTTCTTATGTTTTGTAATTACCTAATATTTATAAATTACTGCTTTATATTTGATTAATTTTCATTTTACTTAATTGTGGAATACTAGTAATTTGAGAACTAAAATGTCAAGGGTTTTCGAGAATATATATGTACAAATTATTTTTTTATAAAAATATAAATTTAATACATTAATTAATAAATTTACAAATTCTATTCAGAATCTAAAAAATATTCTGTAACATATAACTAAATCCATTCTAATTAATAATCACTGATATTCTAATTTATCAATTTAATAAAGCCATTCCTTAGTTTTTGTTTTAATAAAAACATTATATGTTATTATAGTTTGATATTAAATATTAAATTTAATCCTAAATTAACATTATATAGTTAAATGCTTTTTTATTTTTTATCCATATTATGTTTAGGTGTCATACAATATATGTATTTTATATTATATCACACAGTTATTACAATATTTACCTTTTATGGATATATTCTAAATGCTAATATTTATAATTTTATAATTTTCAGAATAAATTAATTAAACTCATAGATAAAGATAAAATTAAGATTATTATTAATTAAATTTTTAAATTAATTTGATATAATTAAACATGTATTTAGAATTCACAGTATAGAATCTTGGTTTTTTTTAATTTTAATACTGTATCTTATATAATTAAAAATTTATTTCTACTTGCAATTATATGAAACTAATGCTTAGTTTTTGAAAAAAAATCAGTTTAAGAAGTGACTATAAAAAAAAGCAAATAATGATGCATTTCTAAATAATTAATATTTAATTAAAGATGCAAAGTGTAGTTATTAGATTCAAAGTCAACTGATTTATTATCGCTTCAGTACAATTAATGTTAATAATATTTTTTTTCCTTGTCTTATTTTATGCATAACATTATTAAAAAGTTATTATAAATTATAAAACTGTCTAGAAATTTATTACTACAACGTTTTGAATAATATACATTATTATCTATATTTTAGTAAGTTATAAAGTATTTACGATTTTATTACAAAAAAGGAAATTTTGTTGTAAATATTTAATAAGGATGTTGTGACATTTTAAAAATCTAGACTATTACATTAGTTTTAAATGAATAATATAATACATATAATGACGAATTCTGAGTGATATGCCAAAGAAATAATACTGTTTTTTACAAATGGGTAACATATAATATTTTCTTAACAAAATAATGTTTATATTTTATTTAATTAGTAACTAACGAATAATTTGAATTATTTTATGAAGCTCAAGAGCATTTTAATATTTCATTATAGCAAGGTGAAAGGAAGAAATTTATCTTAAATAGGAAATTTTTATGATTACTAATAGTAAATTAATCAACTTTAAAAATCTACTAGGTCATCTTAAATTGTAAAGAATGGGTTTTAAATTTTAAAGAAATTATAGAATAACATGACATTCTAATAAAAGTTTCTATAGATTTTACTGAATTATAAAAAGCATTATATTTGAAGACCGTTGATCTCTGCTAAGGAAACTTATTTAGTTAAAGCATTATTAACCTTATTTTACCAAAGCATGCATTTAAAAATAATTCTACATTTTATAGCTTTAATGCCGACGAAAAGATATCAATAGTACATTCAGGAGCATTGCAAATAGCGCACCAAGAAGGAAGAAAGGTACAAGCCGGAAACTTTGCAAATAAGTACAATGGGATCCGTTATGAAAATGACCCAAGTACCCAAGTTTGGTGCCAGTACGCATAATTACATACCCTTCTGTATCACTCCATTCAGTAAGTAGGTCTTATATAAACTGTCACAGAATAGAAGATTAAAAAAATGTGACGATCACATGCCGACGCTAGGAGGATTTAAGTCAGCAAAGAATACCAAGGATATGTGTAAGAAGACATTTCGCACACTTAAGCCAGTTTAAGAGGAGCCTCATCATCGGCTAGAAAACAACAAACTGTCGACTGGCCTTGTTACTCACGATGTTGATCGTTCAGAGTAAGATGTCAAACATCTTGGAAGTAATGGACATGAGATGGTACCCGCATGCAACGTACCGGGTGTGGGGAAGGATCATGCATAAATCTTTCGTGGGTCCCGTCGTAATTCATTCTACGATACACGTAAATGAATGGAAGTCAATTGTTCCACAAATCATTTCTATATGTCTTGTGGAAGTGAATCTACCTATCGAAGTGTCCATTTTGTGTACTACTTTTAACACAGCAAGATCTGCGACTCCGTCTACAGTGGTGCCAAGCCGTGAAAGCAACGTGAGACGCCGCAAATCGGTAAAACGCAATGTTTAATGATGTATCCCCGTTCGTTTTGGGGACAGATAATAAACGCGTACAGGTGTGGAGGTACTCTGGTAAATGGTACACTTCCACCCACATCGTTAAGCGTCATATTGCCGGCATAGCAGGTATAATGAAATTTTGGAGGGGACACAGCTTATGATAACCTCTCCTTTCTAACTGTGATAAGTGGAAACTTAACTGACCAGTATTACGTTGATGGCATTCTTCGACTTCACATGGAAACTTTTCTAAATGGTCTTTCTGGAGCTTTTTTCTAGCAAGAAAATCTTCGTTCACATACAGTTCGAGTAGTTCAAGACTTCTTACATCATGTTTAGACTCTTCCATTCGTGGCCCGTTCTTGGACTTGTCCCTGATAGAGTATGTTTGGAACCAGCTGAAATGCCAGAAGCCATCATGTCATTCTGTACTCCATTCCAGAATGATGTCATCATTTTGAGTTTCCAAACCATATCATTCTCTACATGATTTGGAGGTGGCTGTTCAAGATTTGCAGGCACATTTGTCTCAAGACAACATCATATGTATAACCAACTCTATGCCAGACCGTGTGGGTGCAAGTATAGCATCAGTACGTGGTTCGACGCTGGCCTGCTCTTCCATGGCTGGCCTGTTCTTGTCCTTGATAGAGCATGTTTGGGACCAGCTGAAATACCAGATGCCATCATGTCATTCTGTACTCCCTACTAGAATGATGTCATCATTCTGTGTTTCCAAACCATATCATTCTGTACATGGTTTGGAGGTGGCTGTTCAAGATTTGTGGGCACATTTGTCTCAAGACAACATCAGATATATAACCTCTTCGATGCCAGACCGTGTGGCTGAAAGTATAGCAGCAGTAGGCGGTTCGACGCTCTAAGGTTGCACTGTATTTGTTTAATTGTTTTGATTTTGGTATTAAGTGATTTCACATCTGCATGATAATGTTATTATGTATATTAAATTTGCTTTCAATCCCTACTCCCTTCTCGATGCACTGTTTTCAATGTTCCTGAGTGTATTTAGTTTTGAACTTTTTCAATTTTAAATAAAAAATGATTTACATCTTCTTTAATGTATCCACTTAATCGATGCATATTTTTATTCATTTAATGCAATATCGCAACGTTTTACATATATATAAACATAGTACTTACTTTTCACCTTATAATGTGGTTGTAAAAAATGGCTTTAAATCGTTTTTACTGTTATCTCTCTCTCTCTCAATAAGAAAATAAAAAATAAATAATCCTTAATTATTTAAATTTTTAAAAAAATACATATTTTGTGAGAAAATCAACTGTTTACTTTTAGTATTATTTGTCTTCCTATCATACATAATAAAAGTTATAATTTCATATTCGTTATAAGACATTATTTATCATAAAGTTATAGCTTAAAGATATATTTTTAAAAACAACATTTGAAATTCAACTTATGATTACAGTAATGACTTAATTAAGCAGTTGCAAAAAAAAAAAATAAGTCAAAAGCTAATTTATATTGTACAGTTAGGAAAAATTTAACATGACCAATTGATAATTTTGAAGTTAACAATTATTCATATAGGATGTGAAAAATATTTAGATAGATATTTTATAAACGCTTTTTACAATTATTGTAAGCTTGCATTTTTTAACTTAATATTGAGAGGAAAATTTATTGCTAGTAATTTTTTTCAGAAATAAGCTGGCACTAAATATTCATAAATAAGGATGTACTGCAGCAGAAATTCATGTTATTGTGATACAGCATGTTTCTGTTTTTGTCATAGTCAACTTTATGAAAGAAATTGCATCACTAATTATATTTTTATTTAATTAAAGACCACCACATATTCATGGGATCAAATATTCTTCCACTGGTGTGTGAAGGAAACAGATTGATCATCACTTCGTATTGTTTTAAAATGGTCTATTAGTAAGACAAAACTTTTCACAGCTGAAAATTCTAAATTTGATACCAGTCATTGTTGAAAACGGAAGAGGGACCTTATGTTTCTTCCTGTAGGAATATCTGTCAAGATGGGTACTGGGGAATTTTCAGGATTTTCTTAATTGTGGTCCTTTTCAGAGAAACAATATCCAGAGAAACAATTTGATCGTTGGATAATAAACTGCCTTACAATTAGACTGTTCTCCATTAATGGGAAAGACATTAAATATTGCATATATAGTCGAGGCTCTTCTCCAATTGTTATATATTTATGTGTGATTTTGAATCTATCATCTACTGATTTTTATATGGCAAACTATTGAGAAGATATATTGATTCATTTTTATATGACGAAACAAATATCAAGTTAGATAAAGAAATTTCGCATCAAACATTATAATTTACATTTCATTTCTGATCAATATTTATCTATTACTTTTTCCGATATATTTCATATTGATTTTAAGCAGTGCTATTAAGAAACTCACTATTTAAAATTGGGTAACATATTTATTAAAACATAGATAGACCGTTTGTAAATTTTTATGTACTTTAACAACTATCTGAAATGATTAAGTAAATTTAGAAAATGTGCAGATTTTTTTAAAAAAAAAAAAAGTCGAAAAATGTGTTTCTATATTAAATAGAGATTGACAATTTCCTATCTAGAAAATACATGGTACGATTCAATAAATTTATAGAATAAAATCAAATTTATAGAAAACTCTATTTATCAGAGATGTAAATAAATGTTTACATGAGCAAACAAACTATTTCTTTGCTCATATCTTTTATTTATGAACTTTCAATGCTTCATTTTATTGATCTTCTTACGTTCTTATATGATAAACATTTTTGTGCATGTCATTTGTTTGAATGTTCTTAAGCTTACATTCATTTTAATAAGAAGAGAAAAAATATGCTACAAATATTAAGCTCGTTTGTTTAATAAAGAAATCAACTTTCCTAGATTATTATTTAAAATTATATCTTTATGTATATTACGCGTTTGTAAGTACTTGTATCTTATACTATTTTTTTTTTACTGAATATTAAAAAAATATTTGATTTATTTTAATTTTCTAGCTAACTTATAAAACTTTTATTTTTCACTCAAAGAATTATTTTTTAAACACGCAATATATTATTAACAAACCATAATTTAAGATCTTAATTGGTTAACATTTTAAAATTATGGGTAACTTGAATCAGATAAATTATAAACTTTGAGAAATCTAATTAGTGTCTTCAAGAAATGATCTCTTAATGTGTAAAGAAAAGATTCTGGATTTGCATAAGTTTCAAACATTTTTCTTAAGATATTAGTGTTACTTAATTAAACCTTCCCAAGTTTTAATTAACAAGAAAAGAGAGAAGTGTAAATGACCATTTTTTAGAACTTCGAAAAAACTAACTAAAAAAATATGTTGGAATAATATACCAGAAAACTGAATAGTTTAGAAAGTTCTTACATTTTCTCACAAATTAAATTATCTCAAAATTTTTCTTTATATATTCGAAATTCAAATAAGGAATAAAACACTCCAAATTATATGTAAATTTCTATATGATATAAGAATATTATGTTTTGAACATGTAATATTTTGTTTTCTCAATTTTTATATAAATTTAAGATGTTCATTGAATTTTTATAGTCTATAACTGTTCACAAATTGCTTGATTATATAATTCCAAACTTATGTAATTCGTAATAGAATAGTATTTAGTTAAGTAGAACCGAAAAATACGTACACCATTTAAAAAATGAACATTTTTCTTCGTATGTAAATTTATATATTAATAATGTGAAAGTTTGTTTCGAATATAATTTGACAGTTATTATTAATTCAATAATAACTGTCAAATTATATTCGAAATTATATTCGAATATAATAATATTATTATTTAGTATATATAATTATTATTTAGTATACATTATTTAGTATATATTATTTAGTATACATTATTTAGTATATATTATTTAGTATATATTATTATTCGAATATTATAATATTATTATAATGATATTATTTAGTTAGAGTAATTAATTGAAATTCTAATTACAATCATGTGGTATTATTATGTATTAGCAGCAAATCGATAAACATCTCTTTATAAAGAAACCGACTTTTTTCCTTGTTATGTAACCCATATACAATTATTTATTCAAAATAGTATAAAATTGACTTAAATAACTTCCAGTAGCTCACTACTCAGTAATTATGTTTAATTGTTATTAAATAAAAATGTGGATAATATAATTCAATAACAGTACCTTATGCACATTTGTAGATAACATTGTAGTCATGCTTTATATTACATGCCTGAAATTCGGTGGTTAAAATACCTGAAATTTGTTTTTGCTATAATTATAAATTATCTGAAATTAAATATTCTGGTAAATATTCTAGGAAAAAAACATCTTATCATTGCTTGGGCATGTTATTTATTTTTATTGTTATTTGGAACACAAGATTTATTTCTAAGATATCTTCATATATTTGATTAGTTTCTGGAAGTTATTAAACAATTAAAACTTGATTGATTTGAAAGAGTAACTCTAAATAAATCATTCCTTGTTTAGATATTTCATATTGTACATTATGGAATTAAAACTGATGCATTGATTTTAAACTATTTAAAATGTAATATATTCGAAATTTGACCATATGAGTAACTTCATGATTGGAAGATTTTTGACATTCAATTCTGCTGGTCATCTAAAATGCAACACCTAGGAAAACTAAAGACATCACATCAAAATTTATTTCGCATATGACACATTATACAAATACCAAAAGATTCAAATTACAGTTTCTTGTGAAGTATGTGTGATGACAAAATTAGTATCATGTAGCTGTCATTGTTGGCTATAATCACTTCCACATGCTTCAATATAGTATAACCAAAGAAGCTTTTTATGGTTGTTTGAGGTATAGAAATCCATAAACCTTCCACATATTGTAAAATTTAATATGGTAAAGCAACAGATGACGTATTTAGTGCCTGTTGATTTGCAAGCATTGATCACATGTTTCTAATTGGCGATAAATCGAGAAAACAAGAAAACCAAAGAAGCAATCTTATGAGGAAAAAGAAACTCTTGAACTTTGCTTGGCACCTGTTCTCCTCATTCTCTTACTGGAGTATAGCTGAAAAGTACAGAATTATGGGAGGACCGAAGGTTTATACTTCAGAATACCTCAGAAATGTAGTGCCGGGTGTTTTGTTTATCGCTAATACGTTCCGTAAAGTGAAAGGTAAAAGTGAAGTTTTAAACTATTCCAAGTATATTAGGTGAACGAACAGTGAGGCGATGCATAATGTAACAGTTCAGCAGTCTCTTCTTATGGTATATCGAGACAGAAATTTGACTGTGCGGTGCTGCAGGCAGAATGTAATTCGCCATTAAAATTTTTCCGTTAGTCGTAGCGCCATTAACGGTACAAACGTCTGTCTACACCATTAATGTTTTGAGTCATTGTTACGAGAAGTAAAGGACGACTTGAATTATTCCACTTAGATGCAAACAAAGTCAAATAGTAGAAAAGTAACCTTATTATGTATAACAGAATAAATTAGATAAGAAGTAGTTCATGATGAAGCTCAGTTATTCAAAAGTACCATGTTCGCAATATTCCTGACATCAAGTGAGATGGTGTAATGAAGTGGATACTATCGGTCTAGTCAGTCTGCCGTTCTCTCCTACATATAGGAATTACAATTCTTGATCACAATTGCTAGAATTCATCTAACACTATCACCAAATTTTCAAAAGAAAAATCTTCTATTCCCATACACTACTAATCTCTTTCAGGTGAACCCAGTATAAAAACATAAGTCAGTAACTCTTTAAAAGATGGTCGATATCTCTTGCGAGTCAGTTAAAAAAATCCAGAAAAATTGCATAAATAAACAGTTTTACTCCTAATTATCAATTTCTTCACTTTTTATAAAGTTCTTGTAAATGGCACTACAGTCGCCCGTGATGTGTGAGCTAAATAACGCCAAAAACATTTGACATTAATTTTGCATGCTATTTATTTTCAGGTATTTCATTTTGTAGGGCTAGCAGTATAGATATGATTATTATACCAAATTCAGAAATTTATGTCTGTTATGTAAAGATCTTATTTGACGGAATAATTTTTAAATGAGAGTTCCTTTTATTAGTCGTATACCTGTCCATGGTATATTTCGCTAGTTTGTTTAATCTAAATACCATGTTTTGAGACAGCATTATTTGTAGAATGAGCATACTAATTCAGTTTATTTTCCTTCACATCTGTGTATACGCTTCGTTATATGTGCAATGAATATTCTAAATGAGCTTTTTTATATAAGGCATTCATAATGTATATACATATATATATATATATATTATGCCAATTGTTGTATTAATTTATCTGATATGAAAAATAATATCTCATTTCATATAAATTTATATGTTTGGTATTATGTCAATATCTCACAATAAAAATAAAACCAAATAGTTATGTCAGTATCAAATTTTACTCGATATCCTCAGTATGAATATGAAATACTTAAATCTATTTTAGAATTTATTTAATGGGAAATATAAACTATGAAATAGTTGCAAGGAATCGTATGAAAACCAAATATTGTATACTAATGTGAAATTGCGAATTGGTATTCAAACTGAATTTTAAAGATAAAATATTGATTAAATTGTTTATCCGGTGTACATTTTTTATTTCAACAATAAAACAAGATTACACAAGGGTTCACTTTAAATTATTCTAATATTGATAAAAGAATTTGTATTCTATAAACTATGAACTTGAAGAACATAACACTGTTATGTTTCGGCGTTTTTCCGTTCCTATAGTTCTTGCTTTTAAGTGACATTAATAAAATATTAATAATAACATTAATAACATGGCATTAATAACATTATATTTCCCTCATCAGATTTTGCTTTCGTGATATCGTTGAAGATAGCCAATGTTATTAAAAGCCATCAATGCAATTTTATGTGCATGAAATTCGGATTTATTTCTTCTCCAAATTCAGAAAGTCACCATCGAATTCGCAACAATCCATGAGATTACTTGCCAATACTATTTTTGTATGAGGCAATGGAACCATTTGTTCACAAGAGCTTTTCTAAAATCCTCTCCGAGCAAAAAGTTAAGATTTTTCATTTTTCTAGAACATGTGGAAGAAAATTTCATAAGCTAATGTTTATGTTAAGCTTACTGGCAAACTCATAAAAAGGCAATAATATTTTGATAGCAAATGCTCATGTCATATTGATTTTCTGTCATACAATATTTTTTAATAGGAAAAAAATATCCAAGAAATGTTTTTTACAAGATCTTGTTGGAGATATTAAAAATGAATAATTTTTTTATTAATGTCGCTGCTTATTTTAACTAGAATATTCCTCATATAAATATTACATTTGTTCTTACCAATTGCGTTGTTGAAAAAGTGGATCTCCATCAGAGGTTCATAGTCCTTTTTAAGAAAGTGGTCTCACATATTTTATTTGTTTATTACATGATTTAAAAACTGCATTTAGTTCTAAAAACTTAGCCACTGTTTGTACAAGTATCTATAGTACATCGTTCATTTGTAAACAAAGTTTGCAGCAATGCTTCCAATGATGATTACTCGAGTAGTTGGAACATGATGAAGATTAGAGATTCAATCACTTGATTCTAATCAAAAGACATTTCTAGACATTTCAAAATTGCCAGATTTTATGTTCTGAATTTTTTTGATTATGTATTTGAGTTCCTTGAAGAGCATTGAGATATAAATTGCAGCAATATGAGATTGATATTATTTACATGATCAATTCATTAACAAAATTTAGTGGGTTTAATTTGCAGTTTAAGCCGAGGATCTCAATCTGATCTTAATGAAATCTTAAATCAATGAACTATCTTCTTGCGCCATCAAAAAGTATTGAATGAAACGTTTTAAAGATAGATTCTCAATTTGTAGAAACAAAATTTTTACTACAATCAGTTCAGCTGATTTCTAATCTTTAAAGATCTGCATTAAAGCAATGAAATATCCTTTGATAAAACATAAAATTTATCATGATTTTTCAGAGATTTTCTTTACTTTCGAATCTTTACTCGCGAATGTTCAGAGATATTCTTTATTTTTCGAATACTTTGATATCTCAATTTTTAATTGATGTTTGAATGATATCTTGTTTCTGGATATCAGAGGATCATGAATCCTTTAACGAATATTAAGTGAACAGATTTTCTTATTCAGGAGTCCAAGTGTTCAAGTAAATAGGCTTTGAAACTCATGACATTATGATTGCTTACTTTAAGGAACTATCAATCTTCCCTACAGAACAGTGTGGACCATGATAATATATATAATTACCTCTCTTTTTTTCATGCCTTGTCAAGGAAGGACTCATTGCTGTGACACATCTTAAAATAAAAAAGAGATATCCACTTTGAATTGTGAAGAATAAGGTCTTAGGCCATTTTGTTTCCATTTATATTTCTTTTAAATTTTTACGGTTATTTTTACTTACCTAATTAAAATAAAATAAGTATTAAAAACACTTAAACATTTTTCTGCAGTATATTCATTTTAATTCTATAAAAAGGAAGGATTTATTTTCCATAGTATACGAACCTTTTTAATTTAGTGTGTACGTCTACTAAAAATATTCTTTTTTACATTTTTATATTCAGTTCAAATTATTCATAAAAGAATAATTTAAAATACTTACTTCTCTAGCTACGGCTGCTTCAATAAGATTAAGAATCACTGGTATAACAGTTTTTCTTACCAATTTCATTAAAGAATAATGTTGCTTGTGGAAAGTTTTGATAAAACACTACTTTCAATTCTATTCTCACGTACACTAATCTATATAAAGTTTCAACTTTGACAACAACTTATGTATCAGAGATCAAAAACATCTATCAAGACAGCACAGTTTCAGAATTTTTTTACGAATATTTTAGGATAAGAACCATCCCAGAAATGTTATGAAATTGGTCTTAGAGAATGTATACATATTTTAAGATTATCTCTAAAAATCAATTAACCATTCCGAATGTACAAGCACCTTTTAGTTTGAAATAGAAAAGGAAAAACCTTTTAAAAATAACTAAGCACGTATTTTCTGTTTATTCAGCTTGAAGCATTTTGATGGTCGTAATCTATCTATGATATCCATCTATGATGGTCTAAAGGCGAAGCAGTAAATGGTCATTTCCTAGTCAGCGATATAATTTTAATTGCCTTATATCTAGTATGATGATATCATTAACCAATGGGCAAAAGACTTGCATCTGTAGTTGGGATCAACGGTTATTTGAACGAGGATTAATACATTTCTGACATGCTAAGATCGATTGTGGGGCCCTAACTATGATGGAGTGAAAACCCATTTTTCAATAAGATGATGGAAGAGCACATATTGAATATCATATTCTGAGTTTTCTTCATACATAGGATATTCGAATGTTATCCCAATCTGTACATTTTCATACCTCTCATCAACTGAAACATCTGATTTATGGGTTTCGAATATACTAGCTTATTCAGCTACAATGGTTGATGTAGAGTAGAATTGATTGAATTATTAGCCTGTCTTTGTCATTCCTACCCAGTTCAACTTTACTCCATGCAAGGTAAAAACCATTTCATCTGAAGAGGTAATAACAGTTTCTTCCAATACTATTCCTTGTAAACTACAAATTGATTGCAAATTCAAGCAACTTGTCTTATCCACTACTGCTTATATACAATAAATATTTTTTTAATTGATTTCCTATATTATGATGCATTTTTTATGACCAGCAGGGTAATAAGCTTATATATAATCACTTTGTATAAATATAAAGAAAAACCGAGTTTTTAATTTTTCGTGCGAAGAGGATTATTCGTAAATCTTGGTTAATATAAAGACTTTCTAAAAATAATTTTAAAAATATAATTAGGAATACCAGGAAAAACTTTGAGGTCATAGGTGACTCCAAGTGGACTGCCGCCATATGCTCGAGCAGGCTTTAAGCCAACCGAATGGGGAGCGTGTCCTGACACGCTAACTGTAAGCGCATGCGCATCTGGTCCGAGTTTCTTTAGGAGATGCTGTTGTAATGCTGTGAGGGGACGCTTTCGTTCTCCACAAGGATGTACCTAAAAATAAAGACTTCAATATTATCACATTTGTCCTGTACATTATGATATTAATAAAAAGAGTTTCAAAATTTGCTTCAAATTTCCCTGTCCTTAATAAACAAATTTAAAGGGAACTAACAATATTTGTAACAAAAGGAAAATTAAAATCTGAAATTTATTTTTAAATTTATTTTAAATTGAATAACATAAATACTTTTTTTCTGAAAAATATTCGTACTTGTTAAGCATTGTCTTAATATCTGAAATATTTCCTTAATACCCTTCAGAAATATGAAGTAAAATTTTTGCTAATTAATATTTATCTTCCAATTTTTAAAAATGACTATTGAGTATTTTATCAAATAATAGAAAATTATTTGCTCTAGTTTGCGCATTTATAATTCCACCATTAAAAATGATAAAGCAAAGATACAACACCTTTTACATACATAACTGCTTACAAGTAGTTATGTATGTAAAAGGTGTTGTAAAATGTGTTTTTGTTCTTGAAGACTTGTAATGAAACATATTTATGTATATGAGTTTTGTATCGAGATTTAACTCTCAAAAATTATATCTTTTAATCAGTTTCTTTCTGCATCTTGTTTTAAGAAATTTAACAAATGAAAAAGCATTTATTAAATATTTGGGAAATAAAATGGATATTTCACTTAAGTGTGAAACTCACATATGATACTATTTTAAAGGAGATCTGAATTTAATACATCGAATTCATAAGAAAACAATAAATGAGTTAGGTATTTTTTAACGGTCAAAATGAGACGAAACTATTTCGAACTAATACCTAAAAACCCTGTCTCAAACAAATATGCATTTCTTCAATGGAGGGCAACATATTTTTTTGCCGAAAAACTACATTTAATTTCAGGTAAATCATTTTATTGTTGATTTGCGATACAGTCCTTAATTATAAAAAAAGTGATTGTTGAATTATGAAATATATTACATATAACTCAATAAGTATTGAGAATAAAAGTAAATGGGAAGTTAATACACAATCAAAAAGGATTTATGTTGTCCAGTGAATGTTTGTATGCACAGCTAAATATTGATTATCTGTTACAAATTGATGATTTATTATTCATTTTGTTATGTATCTTCGCCCACCCCTGAGAGGGAGAAAAAAATTGTTTGTTTGTCTAATGTTAACAGGATTCCTATTTTTAGAAGTACTCTAAATAATTACTTCAGACATCTTCATAGATACATAAGAGTCTCAAAATACTCAATACTCTTATTTCAGCAAAAGTCTCTAATACAACAGACAACTCATTCCTCACTACTTACTTTGCTGTAAGTTTCGAAATGATTTGGTGCCTCAAACTTGGAATATATGTTGTAATTATTCCTCTACATCACCAAGTATTTTCTATGTTCCATTCGTATCGTCTATCCTCCATACATATCTCTATTTGAGATTCCATCCATTAAACGAATTATTAGAAACTATATTGTATAACATAATTTAGCCCATTGTTATTACACCCCCACTGATGCCCAATTGATATTTACATCCCCATTAATGTCATTCATACCTTTTTATTGGAATACTTTTTATATTAATGAAATAAATTTGTCTATTTAATTTTTATAATTAGACTTGCCTATCATAAATCTTGTTAGTATTTACATATCACAAAACCTTTGAGAAGACACCTTTAAAGACATCTATTAAAATAAAATTTTGTAAGACATAATATGAAACTGCTTTCTCAACAAGCATTATAATAAATTTTGTTTCAACCATGCGATATTTCCTTATATATATGTTATTTAAATTAGGGATTATAGATTTAGCAGATAATATGTTATCATATGCATTTATCATATAAAAATATTTTAAGATTAATAAATAACCATTAAAGTCAAATCCAAATACAGATGCTCCATTATTAATAATTTGAAACTTTGCTAACATGGAACATAAATTGCTTATGGTACTTTACATTACTGTTAAAAATATGTTAATTAATATTTTTTTATAAATTTAGCTTATTTCGTTGCTTCAGTCTCTATTTGGTTTATGTTTATAAATGTCACTCTCGTAACTATTTTTTTATCCAATGATAATTTACTTGTTTTATTTCTTATAATTGATACATTTTAAAATTTGAAATGTATCAACAGATGAGAAATCTGCGATTTTATTATTGAAATTAAAATATTTACAAAATGAATGTGTTAGAATAATCATAGTATATAATTAAAATGCAATTTTAATTCAAAATAGTTTTTTTTATCACCACTCTTGCTGTTCAATGATATACAGACTCAAACATTGCTTATTACGTCTCATATATTTCATATAAACTGCAGTGAGATTTATTTCTTAATGTTGTCAAGAATAAATACCTATTGAATTAATATAACCATTAGCTTTAGCTTGATTTTTTTTAACCAAAAACATATAAAAAGCTTATTTCGCTGATATTATTCCAAAAATAAGTGGCATACCTTTAACGGAAAAAATAACCTATTTAATAACGAGATCCATGTTCAACTATGTCTTAACGTAATTTATAGGCAATTCAAAAAAATTAAACTTGGCGTTAGATCCTTCTCATATTATTGCACATCGTACATCCGAAGTTACGACAAAATGTCATGATGATGATATCTCTCTTACAGTCGAATGCTTCTGATAATCACACCCACTACATTTATTACGCAGTCATACGTAGAGTAAAATCTATAACTATATATTACGCAGAGGTTATCCATATATTGTATATTATATTTAAAATTCTCGAATTTCTGCGTACAGTTTTTGAAAAGGCAATCGCACACATACTGGTTAAAAATTATTGCTCAGTATGCTTATAATTTTCTTAATATTTTAGACACAAACAAATTTTCTCAGAGAGCAAAATTTGCAATGCAAAAGTGTAATTTATGAGAAAATGTTTTTTCAGCCAAATTAGAATTTTGAAAAATTAGGCCAATATCTAGTGAAAATTTGAAAATAATTGCTGACATATTTTCATAAGTTTTTTTTCAAATTGTATTATCAATTTTTTGCGCTTTACATAGATTATATATTAAAGACAAGTTTAATTGTTTTCATTTTTTGTAACAGCTGAAATCTTAAAAAAAACTATTATTTTTTTCTGAAAATTTGATACGTTACTTTTATGAATATATACAACACATTCTTCAATTCTTGTGATAATTGCTTGAATTATTGGACACTATACGTTTACTTTTTTATGCTAAGGATAATTCGACTGAAATTAACAATCAAGAATGGATTAAAATATCAAGCTAAGTGAACAATTAAGCCTAACTTGGAAATCAAATTTATGAATCCTTGGATTTAAACACGCACTTTAACCATTCACCTGCAAGTTTAGTCTTTGTAATAATCGGAGAGACTTTGATGTTTTTATGGAAAATATAATGGTTATATGAAATTTGAGTTCCATACATTGTATAATTTTTATTATTAATAACTCTAAGTATCAACATAAGGAAATGTTATTAATATTAGAGCCTTCCAAGTTTTTTTGTAATATTTAAAGGAATTTTTATGTAATATATAATAGAATCGGAACAATATATAAATAAAAGTTCGCAAAGCCTTTATAAATGTAAACAATAATTTTAGGAACATACCTTCTCAATATTTCCACTGTAAAATATATATAATACATGGATTAAATATATTTTCAAGAAATTCTTTTCTTGAAACGCAACATGAAAGGAAATTTCTGTTGTAAATAAATAATGTAGTCAAATTTTAGAGAGCAGCACAAGACTGCTAAACGAACCAAGAATACTATTTTTAGCTTATCAGGGTAGATTGATTAAAATTGTTTTCATTGTTTTATATTTAATATTCCATTATCAGTCAAAAATAAAGGAAACTGGAATCATCATTTTAAATACTTTCTTATTATATGATTTTATTCGTTTACTTATTTGCTAGAGAATGTAATAAAATGAGGAATCATATGTTTTATAGATATTCTTCAATATACTACTTTTTATATTGGAGAAATTTTTAGTTTATTACTTTCAGAAGGAATAATTTTTTCATATTTTCGTTATTTATTTCTTTTCTTATTTGCATAAGAATGTCATAAAAAGTAGTGACATAGATATGTATTATAATCACCTTTCACATTTTTATGTTGAAATAAATTTTAGTTTAGAGCATTCACAGAAATTATCCTTTTCTTTCTGTTATATTACAAACACTAGAGATTTATCTCTTTTTTTAATTTGAATATCTATAATTTAGGATATCTGAAAATGTTTTTATCCAAAAACTGATGTTTGTATGTCATAGTATTTGAAATTTGTTTTAAACTCAAAAAAAAAAACCAAAACAGATTTTTATATAATAAATTCAAAATCTGAATAAATCCGTAGGAAAACATTTAGATTCTGATATACACAACAAACAACATGTTATATTCTTTTTAATAATTTCTATCTCTGATAATGCAAATATGAAGAAGGAGGAATGATTGCCAATCCCTAGTGTAAACGCTTTGCCTTTGAAATTTTTTCGTTTTCTCCGGAAAAAAATTTTCCATTTCCAATCACAACAACAGTGGAATAAATAAGGCATTTTTGCTTTCTTCTTGACATTTGTCATGATACAGACTTGAATGTCATCCAAGTTACCTTTCTTGAAACATGTGAATATGACACTTTATTTATGAAAATTAACCGTGGAAGACTTCCCAAAAGGCTTTTTAAAAAGCTTTACTATTTTTTAATAGTTCGGTTGTTCCCAAAGCTTTGCCAAAAATAAATTTCTAATTTCCTTTAATAAAGTAAGTTATGAAATATCGAAATTATATTGACATCGTAATTTAGGTTTTACAAATAATGATAAAATAATCTGTGCCTTGATTCTATGTGATATAAAAAATTATCTTTTAATTTTGAATGAATAATTATTTTATGTAAAATTATTGACCAATTTTGAAAACCATACAAATTGTATTTCTGAAAAGGCATGCCATTCCATAAAACTATTTTATAAGTTTGGTTTAAAAATTCTAATTTATTATTGTATTAATAACATATTTATTCTTACATTGATTATGTAAGTTATTTTGAAAATATTTAATTAGAAATTTTGAGATTAAATGTTTTTAGTTCACTAATAAATTCATTGCTATAGTTATATTTAATCAAACTTCATCAAAAATGAATGAAGTTCAAGGCTCTCACCAAAACAAATCAACTTTAAAAACTCTTCTTCGAAATGATTATATTTTGTTCAATATTGAACCATTCCCAAAACCATTTTAAATTGTTCTGGTGACTGAAATCCACTTACATGGATTACAACAATGATTTATGTAGTAACTTAAGCAGGATAGAAACGAAATGAGATTTACTAGAAAGATTTGAGCTTTATAGAAGAGAATTGAAAATATATTTCTATTGTATATTAAATTTAAGAACTCTAGAGAATAAATAACTTCTTAGAATTCTTTATCAAAATAAAACTAGATTATGATGTCACATTACATGTATTATCACCTTTTAAATTTAATATGAAATAATTCTTTCCAAAATAAAATAAAAGCTTATGAACAATGTAATATATTTCATAATGTAGTAAAATATTTAGTGTTCTGTTTAAATTTTATACATAAATAATAAATCAAATTGAAAAATTTGAAACAAAGTAATTTTGAAAACTTAATATTATATAAAAGAATGTAAAAATAATACAAGAATATAGGGAAAAAGGTACTTAATATTAAAAATTCGCAACAGGCTGACCACATAACTGTGGCATATGATTCGAATCTCATTGGTTGGAATAATAGATATAAGCAATGTGATCTTTGGGCCTTATATAGGCTGTTATGACACAGTTTAGTTTTTGGGCACAACACTCTCGTGTAGAATATTTTATGTTCTAATTCAGCAACCCATGAACATTTGAATATGGGTGTTGCATTTCTGGTTTCAGAGAGTACATTTGTTGTGTGTGTTGACAAATACTGTACACCAGTAGGTAATTGTCAATTTTCCTGGATATCTCTCCTGAGTTCTTGTCAATACAACTCCCTGTTTATGAAAATTCATCCTGTTATTCATACCGAAATTTATTTTTTGGTTATTCCTTCATCTTAATTTTGTATAAATAAGTTTCTTATTTAGTCCATTTATATTTAAAACGATATGGATGAAATAACTAACTCACTTTACAAAACTGCCCAACTACTTGTCGGAAAGAATTTAACATTCTCTAATTATTTTAAGCATTTAAGTCCCTTGTACTATAATTTTGATAAGCAATGAAATTAAATGCATACATAAAATTTTTTACATTTTTTGAATTTTACGACATTGTATATGTACAAATATCTTTCAAAAACTTAAAGCAATTAGACTATCAACAAGACGACATTTACATTACAACAAAATATTTAAGATTATTTTTTGTTAAATTTCTTTCTTGATGACTCCTTTTTTAAAAAAATTTAAAAACATCCTTATATTTAATACATTTATTTAATAAGTTATAAAAAACATGTCATGATGAAAAATTCTAAATTAAGAAGTAATTTTCCCATTCAACAAATTGTTACCAATTTTATTAAAATGGAAGATTTCGGAATAAAGAGATGAAGTTATTTAAGTGTTTGGTAAAAGAATTTTTCATTTACTGGAGTGGAATACCTAGCCATTAGGAACCGAGTTAAGCATCCCTTCTTTTCAGAATTGTTAGCAAAATTGAATAAACACGTTCCTTTACAGAAAAGGTTTAGATTCTTAAACAATGGTTCTCTTAAATGTATGCGAGATAACTAAAGAAACTCCTAAGTTTGCAGATTCCATTAGTGTTTACTGATGATAATTTATGAGTGACATAAAGTGAATAGCAGTCAAAAGTCATTTTTCATGTTTTAGATATAATACAGAGAAAATTAAAGTACTTTATAGAACTTAATTATAATTTAACTGAGTTAACGAAGAAAATTTTTAAAATGCGATTGAATATAATATAACTTTATTATTAGTCCAAATATTAAAATACGAGTAATTTTAAAGAGATAATATAAAAGAACGATTTCTCACATGAATGTATTTAAGAAAAATATCTATTTGAGGTAAAATATTATTTAGTTTATATTCAACCTGCAATGAAATTTGTAATTATACACATAATCATATGTTGATGGTGTATAAAGTATAAATATATAAATTTAATATACTTATAATACGGACGCATAAAATAACTGAATAGAGATGTATAATCCAATTTCTCTGATTCAAGTATGATCTTAAAATATTTTAAAATTTCAATCCACAAGATTTATTGTGATTTAGTCTTTTTCAATAAATAAATTAAATTAAAATTTGGTTTAAAATAAATAAAATAATTAAAATAAATAAAATAAAACAAATAAAATTAAAATAAATAAAATTAAAATTTGATTTATAATAAATAAATAAATTAAAATGAAATTTTAATTTATTCAAAAACCATAAACTGATTGCAGTTAAAATTAAACACAAATATTAAAAGAAATATTTTAAAAATATTTTAAGCAGTTAGACAAAAATTGTTTGCATTAAATAACTACCTAAAAATTAATAAATATTTGTTAAAAATATAAAAATGTAAGGAAGATTTTAAAATATCAAAATTTAATTATTTTATTTTAAAATTTCACACACACATTTATATGTATTTAATTTTTTTTAGAAAAACAAATTGAGAAAAAACTGAAAATGAAAGTACACTTTTATAAATATTGGTGCAAATAAAATTTTGTCCCTTTAATTTTAATAAATTTTAGTATGTGTTTTTGATAATTAAGAGACATAAATTAATATAGGTAGAACGAAAAAAGAAACTGTAAATTTTTAAAAATATCTGTTTATCCTGCATATTATGGAAGTTCAATCGTTACACGTAAAAGGTTGAATTGTATAAAAAGAAATTTATTTTTAATAGTTTTCATGTAATAAAATAATGATAATGACAATATACCCAAACATTTATGGTAGAAATTTAATTTATAACATTGAATAATTTAAATTCCTTTAATTTATTATTCATATTTATTTAAATAAATCATTGAAACTGGTAACTATGTTAAGAATTAATTAGTATTCATGATAAAAATAAATTTTTCTCACTTGTTCATACTGCAGGATGGCTTCTGTATAAAACTTAAGTCCCATCACTTCTTCATCTTCCCTGCCATAACGAAAAGTGAGGACGACCAATGCAAAAATTTTGTCAGGTTCTATCTGTGAGGACTCAGCAGCTGTGAGTACGACTCCGTCTATAGGTCTCACCACTCCACCCTCTTCCACAATCAACTCCCTTCTGCTCAAATAAACTGTTAATAAGCCATTGGGACTCTGCTTCTTCAGAACCCTACATTGAAAATAGTTTACATTAAAAATACAATAAGATTGTAAAACGAAATTATTAAATGGTTATGAGCAGAGTGTATTAAGAACAAATTAGTACATTTAATAGATAGAAGTGTGTGCAAATATATACCACAATTTTTATGTTATTATTATACACATAGATTTATTAAAAACATTCAAGGAAACGATACTTTTATTGTTTTGTTATATTTTTAACAATATGAAAATGTAAAAAATCATTACATTTTTAATAAGGCAATAATATAATAAGCTTATCTGTCTAGTCACTGATTATAATTAACATTATAAATATATATATGTATAGCAATGTATGCATTATATAACAAGTAATGTATAATGCGTGTGATATAAATGTATACTGATGAGCGAAACTTAAGTAACAGATGCTTTTTCACCGTATCTCCAAGAGAAATTATCTGAGAGACAATAAATTCAGAAATAAGAAGCAGAATTTTGTTCTTGAATGATAATGAAAGCATAGTTGCTCAAAAATGAATACAATACTACAGTATTGAATCAAGGAAAAGTACTTTTTTGATCTCTTAATATCGGTATTCATTATTCTTACCCTAGGAAAAATAACAATTAGATATTCCTATGCTCTACTCTTACTGCACTGATTGCTTCACACCGTCTCTCAATACTCATCAGATTTGCAGTATTCATCAGTTCCAGATTTTTTAACAGTTCTAGAAGTAAGAATGTCTATTTTTTGATCAGCATCTTTTTTAGTTGTAGAGTGTTTCCCAAAATATGTAATCATGACACAAGTTATCTCCCCAAAGCATTTAGCACATGTTCCATGCATCTTAAATCAGGAAAGTATAGCCATACAAATAGTTCTCTTCCGATAGCTGTTGAACAAAAATAGCTGACTTATTTGGCCTTGCATTGTTATACATGGAAACAAAGTTTACTCCAGTAGCATACGAAGAAAGTTCACCTCCTTACAGTAGCGATCTTCGTTCACAAATCTTTTGTCGGAAAAATGGATCTCAGTCCGCATGTTTAGCATAATACGTCCACAGATGATGAATACAGGGTCACCGTAATGATCTCTTTCTGGGATGTTACTGGGATAAAACTGTGTCGTAATCTCTCACCAAATCAAAGGCATTGAAAATCTCTTGTGGTGCTGAAACGACTCTCGTCAACAAAGAGGATACAACCCCATAGATGAGATGCCCAATTTTTGTGCTCTTTGCGCCAATCTAAATGGTGGCGCTAATGACATTGTTTATAGCTATGAAGATTTTAGGACAATGAGTGATTGATGAAGCAAATAGTTTGCAAAATTGTATCAAAACACTTTTCGCCCAGTTACTGTACTCAATGGCAATTGCTGAATGGTTTCAAGCTCTCTTTGCTTGCAGAATGTTATATTGATCATACACTAATGTAGCTTGCCTGGGGTGACCACAAAAAGCCTTTCTGACAGGTAAATCTTTAATTTGGATTGCTTTTCGAGCACACTAATTAACACTTTCGTCGATTCCGAATTCAGATGCAATGGTTACTATAAGAGCCTCTTCCAGAATTCCGATCGTTTTTTTTTTAAGCATGAATCCTTCCGAGTGATTTCTTCTAATCATATTTTATGAAAGAATTAATGTATGGTGAATGTCTTTAATTGTGTCTCCGTCTTTTCCTTTATTGTAATCTTGAGTTGCGAACGTGAACAACATGCATTTTGAGTGTATTGAACTCGCCTGTAACGTTTTGTTCTTAACATTTGCATGCGCATAATATTTCTACTGAATTGTGCGTTATTTGCACAGATAACAAGAATCCTTTTTCTGCGATTTTATAGCAATGTGCTTAAAATATATAATGTTATTTAAGTTTTGCAGATCAGTGTACATAAAATGAAACTGAAAAAGGAGGATTTTATCTATATAAATTAGCAACAACTAATAATAAGTCCAGTAACTATGAATAGCTGAGCAATGTTAAATTAAATTTTGAGATTACATTATATTTTCTTCCTGATTAGATATATGTACAGCTTAGCAATAAGAGAAATTAATCTTGCCATTAAGTTTTTATTGGAATTTTTTAAGACAATGTTTACAGAGTGAATCGAGTTCATTACCTATTAAACCTTTTATAATGATAGAATTATGAATCAAATGCAAAGTGGCATTTTAAATATGAATATCTTTAAAAAAATGTGAATTAATAGCCTCTTAGGAGATATCTTAATTAGCTAGTTCAATTGCACACATTCAAATGAAATGAATTTATATATATGCTAAAGTATCCCATCACATATTCTTCCACTAAATAATAAAATACATATGCTATGATGAATAAAATATATATGCCTATTTATTCAAATAATAAAACAAAAATTTGGCTCAAATAAACATATTTAAAACTTTGAAAAGCCTAGTTATGTCTCCAAATCTCAACATAATTGAAAACACATTAAATGACTTAAAAGAAAAATTTATTAAAATTAAATTACTGTAAAGAAACGGTATTTTATTTTTATGCATATATTCTATGAGTCTGTCAGTCATAGTTTTAACTCAGACAATATATATATATATAAATGTATATAAT
>JAPDSC010141602.1:0-12862 GCA_026290005.1 Latrodectus geometricus
TTTTAAAACCATGCACTTTAAATACGCTACAGACTTTCCAATCGGCAGTGAACATCGAAAAGTTAAAGTGCTTGAATTAAACTCAAAATTACATTTACAGCAATCGGTATTTACGCAACCAGGCACCAAAACTAAAGCAGTAACATTTGCGACGTTTAGAATTACAGAAGTTTTGATAAAGTGAAAAAAAACCATTCGAAGATGGAGAATTGATAAAAGAAGCTTTCATTAAAGCGGGAGTAGTGCTTTTCCACGATTTTAAAAACAAATCTGAAATAATATCGTCAATAAATAATATTTCTTTGTCGCGTAACACTGTGATGTGACGGACTGAAGCTATGAATAATAATTTGGAAAAAGCTTGTAAGTTTCTATCACTTCAATTTGATGAATCCACAGATATTAGTGACATTGCACAGTTATGCTTTTTTGTGTGAATGGTTTCCGAATATGACTTCAAAAGAAGAATTATTAACTATAATCCCATTGAAAGGACAAACAAGGGGACGAGATATCTACAATTCATTTAAAAACTGTATTGATAAGACAGGATTTCCAATATATAAAAAGGTCTCTATTACAACAGATGGAGCTCCAGCAATGGTCGGGAATTGAACTGGTTTTATTGCCTTATGCAATAATGATGAGGAAATTCCCAGTTTTACCTGCTATCATTGCATTATCCATCAACAGATATTGTGTACAAAAACACTAAAGTCTAATGATATAATGCAAATTGCTTTTAAAATCGTCAATTCAATTCGTTCAAGAAGTCTTCAGAGATTACAATTTCAGGTGCTTTTGAAAGATACTAAATCAGAGTACGGAGATCTCTTATTGCACACAGACGTGAGGTGGCTAAGTCGTTGTGCCATAAATAATAGTGAGGTGGCTAAGCCGTTGTGTCATAGTTACCATAAATAAGAAATTTTCTACAAATAAAAGGAGAACACATTACTGAATTGGAAGATGGGAAATGGCTCATGAAACTAGCTTTTCTCTGCGATATCACTGCAAAACTCAACAACTTAAACCTAAATCTGCAAGGAAAGAATAAATGTTTAACAGACATGATGAGTGGGATTAAAACTTTCAATGATAAAAAGGTATGCGTCTCAATTAAGAAAACATGAATAGAGAAACTTCAAAAACATGGAAGAAGAGTGCATCCACATAATCCAAACCAAGACTTTGAAGATTTCGCTGAATACTTAGATGTTTTGTTTCAATAATTTAAAAGAAGATTCACTGACTTATTTAGATTGGAAGAAATACTCAATTTTATGATATTTACATTTAACAATGTCAACATTGACGGAATATCTGAAAAAATAGGACATTTAATAGATACCACTTTAGTCACGTTCGAGAAAGGAATTATTAAATTAAGATGCGACATATTTCTTAAATCCAGAGCATCTAGCCATACTGATTTTTGAAAATTAATTTCTGAGGAAATGTTTCCAAATATTTAATTGATTTTGTATTTGAAATCATACTTTGGATCGACGTATCTTTGCAAATCTTCTTTTTTAAATGTGGAGTAGACCATGGATCCAAAATGTTTGGCCATTCTTGTTATATACTATAAAAAATATTATTTGTAATGTGAGCCCTTACATCTAATGATATTAAAGTATGGACATTTATTTTATATGTATCACAATATTACTTTTTCTAATTTATCTATAAACTATAAGTATTTCTATTTCAATATATAATAACCAAAGAAATATTTTGAAAAAATGTAACTTTTTTATTTACCATGATATAAATTTTAATTCAAATAAGATACTAATCATACAAATTACTGTAAACTATATTAAATTAAAATATGAAATTTAAATATTAAGAGTTTAAAATTATATTCATAAAATATACTATGCAAAAATTATAATTTATAATTTGTTCTGTTTCATCAGTATTGAAACATGAAAATTTATTTTCTATGTATCGCAACATTGCATTTTCTAATTTTTCTGTAGACGTTTCAATATATATAAAAAGATATGACTCTCTAAATCATGTTATAAACTTTGAGGGTTTTAATTTCGCAAATTTTAATAAAACTATGGTTAAATTCTTTCATCTATTTAATTAAATTAAAACGCAAGTTTACAAATCATATAAAAAGTTCCTTAAAGTTTTTTTTTCCATATTTCTTAAAAAAATTTAGTAAAATAAAAAATAACTAAATAACATATTATGTTTACACTTGATATTATAGGGAAAGAATCCACTTTTTTGAAAAGAAATACAGATTTTCCAGAATTTTCTAAATTGCATTTCAGATACCGTAATTTATATACAGAATCCGTAAAATACAAGGACAGAAATATCATACAAATATCCTATTTATCGAATAAAATTTCGAAATGCATGAGTTCATATAAAATTTGCGCCATAAAATAGTTCGAACGATGATTTCATTACCAGACTAAACTGAAGACTTCCTAGACTTTCAATGTATTGGAAATCAAGCAATATTCTTTAGAATCCTTAACCAAAAATATCGATTTTCGCATATACCCATAACCACATTTTCGGATATCTTTCCATTCAAGCTTCTGTATTTATTTAAGAAAAGACTAAATATATGTTGAAGAGTCAATTAATAAAATTGACTTTTATTTTCCAATAAAAACGATAACAAAATAGTAACTTGTGATATCCTATAGAATAAGTAAAAGAGTGTTTATAAATAAGACATTTTAAAATGTTTAATACTTTTAATATAACGTAAATTTAGATATGAATTAATTGGATAATATCTTTTTGTCTCCCTTTATGTGTGTGTAGAAATATATAAATATATGTATACAAAAAAGGGCTAAATATTCGTTAAAATCTTGTTATGTAACTATTCATGTATAATATAGAAAGGAATGACATTAAATATATAGATATGTTAGAAAATGATAGCAAAGAAATCGGATTTTATTGAAGGGAAAGAACAAAAAAAATACCGAGACAAATGATTGATAATTTGAAATATAATGAAAAAGTATAAAATATATTCTATATTGATTTTTTTAAATAACAAGTGTTCATTGTTATCAAAAACTATTTTCAAGAGAAACATGATAGCAATGAGCAATATATAAAAATAAGGAATAATCCAACAGGCTGGATATTTCAGTTCATTCAAAATTGAAGAGGAAGTATGCTGCGTTTTCAAATAATCCCGTATTCAGAATTTAGCCCCTATAAGTTCAAGTTGTCAAGAAGTCCATATGATCTTGCAACTTTTACTTATCATTTGGTCTTGGCCAACAGCTGAGTGTACTTGTAATATATAATTTAGACTCAACTGTATAAAAATGCATTCAGAACTCGTTCATTCATGGATATCAAATTTATCTCGTAAATCATCATTTGCTCTTATCTATTTCGAAAAAGTAAATAGAGCAAAGGAGATAACTTATTATTTCAGAAATATCTAAAGATGAATAAGATTATTTAATTAAGCTTTACTTATAGTATCACAGGAACCAGAACTTCTGCTGGTAATAACTAAATATCACTAGAACAGTAAACGTTAAACTATATCATTTTCATTCAACAAAACAAGTATTCACTAAATAGAGATTATGTCATATTATAAGTTATAATCACTCACTTGTAAAATCTTGAATAAAATAGAATAAAAAATGATTGGAAATTTAGCATCATATAAAATATTCCACTTTAATTATAAAATTTCTAATAAAAAAAATAAGTGTTATTAAAATATATTTTAAATTATTTACATAACAAATTAACTAAATTTACATAAATAGTTAGAGTTGAAGGAAATAAAAAACTGTGGTATTTGTCATTACAAATTTCAATTAATTACATTAAAATGACTGTTGAATGTTCACATGGAATAAGTGTCAAACTTTCTACATCAAATTTTCCTTTTTTCGTAAATACCATGAATATTGTACTTCTAAAATAAATCCTACCATATTATTTTTAATAAAACAAATTTTTATAAAAATTTGAAAAGTCTAATACAGAAAGAAATACAGAAAGAAAAGTCTAATATAAATTTAGGAGTTACTTTTAATTTTATTTAACTATGAATCTGTCAATAATATGAAAAGTCTAATAAAAATATCAGTTTTAGTGATATGCTAAATACACAAAGAAAATCTGCTTTATTACGCATTTTGATTTGATCATTGATATAAATTTTGGTTGTTTTAACACAATCTATTATTTTGAAAAACGTCTTTGATTAAATATGAATTCATAATTAATTGCTAAGATATTCCTAAAGAGTATTTTCTTTTATAATCACTCATTTTTATACTAAATTCAAAATGTTTTGTGAAATTGTTTTATTTGTATTCTTACATAGTAGCCTTCTCAATATGCCCTCTCGTTTATAAAAATAAACAACGTGGTGATAAAGTGAATTTTGTGAAAATGCTATAAACTTTTACTGTGTTAGTATAATAAATTGTCTATGTTTCTTGACTATCATTAAGTAAATGTGCATTTTCCTCTTGTGGGTTTTGTTTATGATTAAATAAATATGTTACAGTAGATAAGATGAATTTATTTAAAATGAGTTTGCATTTATTTGAGTTATGTATGTGTTACAAAGAAAATTATCTCTCTGTAGCTGTTTCTTCAAAGTAGCTGTGAAAAATATGTTTAGGGATGTGTTCTTTAGTTTTTAAGTAAAAAAAAATATATGTGTGTGTAAAGACGGAAATAATCTTTCCTTTCATCACTTTCGACTAAAGAAATATAAAATATGCAGTCTACATGTCAATTAAATGAATTTGAAATACAAAAGTGAGAACATTTCAAAAGGTAATTTAAATATAAAATCAAACCCTTTTTATGCATTATTCTAATTTTGCTTGATTGCACAACATTCAATTTGAAAACTTTCATGTTTAATTACAGTGAAAAAAATTGAATTATTATTAATTTATTGATAACCGTATTGATTTTCTAAAATATGTGAAGGAACTATATGGATTGCATCATGTAAATGCATATCGATATATGTTAAAGTTGCCTAATACTACAGAACCATTTTGAAGTGAATAATATTTAATATCGTTTCATGCGCATTGTGCATCTGTATTTTCACTCCACACAGCTCTTTATACAGAATAACTCTGATGGCGAAAACACCGAAAGCCATTTATTGCCTTTTCAGAACCACATCTCGAAATAGTGAAATATTAGTATACTCGTAATATATAAACAGCATATCTTAGTAAAAACAAAAGAAAGTAGCTACTTTTATAGAAATATTGGAAGAACAGATTTTACTAACACAACACATAAACCAGTCAGAATATATGATAAGAATAAATACCACCACGTTTGTTACACATATATAAAGACACTAGAATAATGTTCGAGAAAGACAGTCAAGGCAAATTTAATGATTTACCTCATAAATCGAATATGATTAAACGTAAGAATTGAATGCTAGTCTCACAATCCATAGAATTTGCATTTATCATCAGTATAATACAATTTTCATGAAACAAAATCAGTGCTAAGAAAGCAATTAGGAGCCATGCATTGCTCTGCAGAAGCGTAACGAATAGGTGAATTAAACACTTCGGATTCTAATACATTACCAATACAACGTAATGCATTAAAATTAACAATAATATGAATGAAATCGATAGAAATTTATATAAAAGAACTCATTGCATCATCTTTCTATGCAATTTTCAATGACAGTGTTGAGGTTACTCTCAATTCAAATTCTTCACGATACAACACAATTCACCATACTGTGACTAATCTGCTCTTTTCTAAGCAATTCATGACATCATATCATACTTCGGGCTTGGTTGTTTACAGTGGTTTGAAATATATTTTAAACAGCAGATATTGCTCGACTTAGACGTCGAATGAAAAATGACGGTTGAGTAACAAACAATACCACCAATTACTGATAAAACAAGTGTAGTAATATAAAATGATGAAATTTGTCTATGAACGTCTGTTGTTTGTGACGACTTTATTCTTGAATTCAATTTGATTTTTGATCGTATCATTGTCAGTGTTTTTTCTGTGTCGCATCCCAGACAACTGAGAACATGATTGATGTGATAAAAATATTAGGTTGGGAAAAAGAAATCCATTATTTTTAAGTGAACTTTTTGTAACTTCTTTCAGATTCGTTGTGTAAAAAGGTTTAAAATAGTTTTCGTGTAGATTTTTAGGTCTTGTGCGAAGCTACGACTGCTGACATGCTGTCAAGTTTGATAATTTTTTATATTTTATAGACATCCTCGACGATGTTGTATCCATGCGAGGTGCATCTTTAGCATCCAAATACCCAAACGGAATCGACGAAACCAAATTTGTGCGTAACTGGTTGTTACAGTCATATATAGGGCAATAAACACCTTTCACAATTTTAGCCACCTGGTTAGCATTTTCGCCATTATAAACGAAAAACTAAAATGTGTCGAATTTTCTGTTTGTTGTCTTCTATTTTTAAAACCTTGTACTCATAACTGAATTAATCAAACAAAAAGCCGCAAGAGAATATTTTAGTGTCAAATGTCACCTTTCCAATGAGCATAAATTTGAAATTGTTTGATAGATACATCACGAGATAGCGATCACTACAGACGTCTACCGAAAAAATAATGGATACCTTTTTTCCCAACCTAATATTTACTGCAGTCATGGTATGCAACACAATTTGCCATTTAATTTATTCATTTAGAATGTATGTAGTAGCTGTAGAATTTCTCATATCATTGAAGATGTGGCATTCCTCGAATCAGCTGTTGGGGGAATCTGAAATTAAAAATGCCATGGAGTTCATTAATAAATCAAATGTTTATAATTTCGCCGACAATCATGTAATATAGACTGACACGGGCAGTAATATTACTGTAGGACAAATTGCAGTTCTGTTAAATAAAACTTAACTGTCATTTTGTTTTATATCCCTTCTCGCATGAAAAGTTTAATAACAATTTATATAACTCTAGCAATCAGAATTTGAAAACAATTTCTGCGTAAAGAGCTTAATATAGACAGTTATTTTATATACATTATTATAAACAAAAATTCTTTATAACAGGAAAAAGTTAATAATTTCTTCTGAGGCGAAACATTGGTTTTACTTTAATGTAACATAAAGTATTGCTTCAAAATCTTTCTTTAGTGATACAATTTACAATTAATATATTCCTCAGAACTTTAAAAAGAAAACTGAATTTCAATAAAGTTCTTGTCTTATTAGTCCCATTGTTAAACTAAAACTAAACGCTAATTAAGATATTTGTTTTTAAGTCACTGAGACAAGTTAAGTAATAAACAGATAGCGTAAATGATTACTTTAAATTACTGACAGTGAAGTTTGAAACAACTGGGGAATCAAATGAATGGAAATGTTTTCCAACAATGATTAATCATTGCTCATCCATCTCTTTTTGAGCACTATGCCTGTGCCGTAAATGAAAAACTTAGTCATCCCATTTATGATGAACTCATACATCGATGACGCGTATCTATCGATTGAGACTGCATCGATAGCAGCGGCTGCGGTTGAAAGCTTTGACATAGGAGGGCCCGAAGTTATTGTCAGTGCCCCTCTAAGCGTTATGATTTATGAACTGGATGGCGTGATTTATAAGGAATAGATCGTTTACTGTCAAGGTTCTCCAGACGCAATGCAAGTAAATGGAATATCGCCAGGTTCCTTCCATGCAATATCGCTTATAGTTGCGTGAGACGTTTGCTTATGAGATGAGTTAAGCACAAATGAGTACAAAATGAATCTTCCATGTACGATATTGACAAGTCATTGACACTCTTTTTTATTCAAGTTTAAATGCAATGAATAGGTTGTGTGGAGATTGTATTTGTTAGTTTACATTGGAGTTTTTAATTTGGGATTAGAATTCATCAAAGTAATTTTTAATATATTGTCTCTTACATAACTGTATTTCGTAAATTAATATAATCTTTCATTATATATTTTATATATTAATTCTACTAAATTATATTTTCCTATATTGCATTTACAAAGTTATAATTCATTAAGTTATAATAATTTTTCACTAAGTAAATGAAAAAAATTTCATACGATCATTAAATTTTTAAATTAAAATTATGAAGAATATATTTAATTGTAATTTCAAATAAAATATAAGTATTCCAAATATAATTTTTCTGGTAAATTAACATAATAAAATTTTTTTATATTATTATTTTACTTTTTCTAAATTTGGTAACAATGGATTCTTTCACAATTCGAATAAACATTAATAAAAATAATTCCTTTCAATGAGTATAAATCAATTGAATTATTAATGTTGTTAAAAGAAACGAGACTGGTGCACCACCAAATGCAAAATATAAATTAACATTAATATTATGCATTAATTAAAACTTGTAAGCACCCGAACAAACTGTTAGCACTAGGCAAATAGGTTAAGAGTGGTATAATTACTTGGAAAATAAAAAAAAACAGCTTTTCAAATGTCATCACATGTTGGAGTCGTAAAAATATTTTGCCATGGGATTCTACTTGGAAATGCGATCTACGAATCTTTTTGTTCTGCTCATTAAAAAAAAAAATCTTTGTTGAATGGCATTTATCAAGATATTGAGAATGATATAGGAAAACTCCAATCATGCTTGATAAACAACCATAATCTGTCAGTTTTGTCAGAATTTTCTTAAACTTCTATTCGTCAGGAAATAAATTAAAGAAATTTCTAGCCTTTCGTGCTTACAAGTTATTAGCACAGAATGAGAGAAAAGTTGCCGAGTATGACATCAAAATCACCCATTCAATGCACAATAATACATCTAATAAATTTCCAAGAGATGCTGAATTGGATTACCAAACATTTGTTGATCCCATACAGTACATTTCATGAAAAGTTGGTCATCAGAAAATATTTACAGACTTTTACTAGCATAATAATGAAGGTTTGTTAAACTAGCATATAATTAAGGTTTATTCATCATGAACAAAACTTGAACACATTTACATTTATAAGAGTATAAGTGAACTACTTAAGATATATAATTTTCTACATGCATGATCTTTCAAAACATTTATTTTTCTTAATTTAAATTTATTCGAATCAAATTTGCTTACGTCGTTATATAAAAAATAATTTATTTTAGTTTTCATTATATAATTTTAAATTTTGAAATGATTTATAAAAAGATGAATATCTTCAATATGAAATAAACAATAAAAAATTATAAAATCGCAATTAGTTCATTCAATTCTATAGTAAATTTTATTAATAAAAATATTTTACTAGTTTATCAAATAAAATTAAAAATTCTAAAATTACTTATAAATAATTTTTATAACCATTCATTGCAAAGACTAAATTAAGTAAATAAAATTTTTAAATGCTTCTAATATGTAAAATTGTTTATATATAGTATATGTGACGTATTATCTATACAATTTTATAAAGCAGAAGTAAAACAATAAATATTTTAATCACACATGTACAAGTTCTTTAATTGTGTGTCTTAAATCAATGATAAATATTCAGTTTTCTATAAGTACTTTATTTTTAATATGTTATGAAAAAATTTAAAAATGTTATATCTATGTACTCTTATTTGATATAACTCGTATATTTTACTCTAAAGTCACTTTATTCTCATAGCAATTCATTTAGACTGGGTAAGTGAATTCTAAACCTTCAAAACTCTCTAGATTTAGATTTAAGATAAATTTTTAAGTATCAAATTATGTAATAAAGAAGGTTATAAAGCTACTGTTTATTTATTAATTTGCCCGAAAAATATAAGATTTGCTAATTTTTAACAAATACTTGTTGAAAAGAAAAACTGAATTATGATTTAACATTCAAAATAGATGATGTTGTAGTTACAACTTTTACATTTTAGTAAGAAATAATTATTTACTAATCCCTTTTTTTGATAAACTTCAAAAATGTTATCCTTCAATAAATAATGTAAGCATTAAATGAAAAGCTGGTCTAATTTAAAATTTTTCTCTCATTTTGAAAACTGGATTTAACTTAAATAATTAAAAACTGAATTACAGATATAAGCTTTTAATTTTGCTATATGGAGTTATTCAAGAAAGAATCGTTTGTTATATTCTTAAACAAAATTCTCAGTTGATTGAAGTTACCATCAAATAAATGCATTTAAATCTTATTTTTACAGTCTTAAAGAGACAGCGGTATTAAGCTCAAACTATTCAATTCCCAAATTCGCTGCGTCGAATCCAGTAAAACCAAACATCTCCTATGATCTGCAGCCTTCGCGTACCGAACATAAACATTGTAATTCCACCGCGATTAACTTTACTCCCAGTTGGATCATAAACGGAGCTACAAACTCTAGAATTTAAATCCCAGGCTTTATCTACCAAATGAAAACTCTTAGAAAATTGTAGTGAAGGCAATTTATCTTTACTTTTTGGATAAGAGTTTACAGACTCTTGCATTACGAAATTGAATGAAATGAGAACTTTAATTTAGAGTAAAATGGAAGTTGTCGTTCAATCAAAAATAAATGATGAATTGCTATTGCTTATGTTTGTAAATTATTTAGTTCCTCAATTTATTAAAACCAGTAATGTTTATTTTCATGCAGATTGAATATCATAATTGAAAAAGATTTCATATAGTTATATGTAGATGAATGTATTCCATATTAAATATTTAAGCAAATTGAATATGTAACTAAAATTTAAGCATGAATTTGTTGTGTACAATTATTATTAAAACTATATATTTAATTGAAGGTAAAACAAGTCACATATTTCAATATTAGTAGATATTTAAATTATAATACATAAAATCTATTTTTATTTTCATTGAAACAATATTATGAGTTTTAATGGTAAACATAAATAAATGTAAAAAATAATAATATATCACAGAAGCATTCTGAATTACAATATCTTGTTCCTTACCCCACATATATATCCTGTTTTGTTGTAAAATATAATGCAAAAAAACATATGCAGCTAATTTTAAACAATACTTAAGGAAAAGTAGAAATATTATGAATTTTTTCTTCACATTGGCATACTAATATAAGAGGAATATTTTTTTAATGTTATATATTTAACTCATTTTTAAAATGAAACATTATTTCAAATGTTTTAAGCCATATTGTGATTTATAGTTTCTATCTAAAATATGTCTGTAAAGTTTATGTGAAAATTTGATTTTTCTAAAAAACAATGATACAGATTATATTATTTTATTTCAATTAAAATTATAATAAGCATTTGTGCTATTTATAATTTATATATTTATAAATATATATAAATTATAAATAGCTTATAAACTAAAATATATATTTATTTCAAATTCTTTTAAAAAATCTTTGATTTTTATTTGTATTTAAAGAAATATAAAATCAAAATTTAATTATAAGTATCTTTATACGTTTGTGTTATATTTTCTGATTTAAATGAAGGTAAAATTACTTTAATTTTTCAGAATAAAGCAATTTTTGTGTAGATTTTCTGTATTTTGCAGTTTGTAATTTAATAGTTTTTTTAAAAAATTATTGTTAATTTTACAGAGGATACAGATTTTATGCACTTTTGTGTTCTCTTTTATTTATTGTTAGATATTTATACAAATAGGTACATCTTAAAATTTGTAAATATACTTCAATTGAAAAGCAGGTAAAAAGTAAGAATAATTTTAACTGCTGTCAACAAATAGCATATAAGCTTTCATGTCATAAGACTTTTGACTTAATATGTGGCTTATTTAAATTTGGTGTAACAATTTTTCCATAAAATATATTAATGTTAATTTTATTTAATTAAAAAATTTTGGTTGTAATATCGGATGATTTTTTTGGTGTTTTCACAGATTTTATTTTTCAAACAAAATTTAATTTTCCCCGAATACTGCGTAGCATTAGTATTTTGAATGGCTGGTTACATTAGCATTAACAAGTGCCTTATTTGATATTTTTTTGCTCATTTTTAATTGTAATTTTTTTTTTGTAAAGTTAAAATTCGTTCATTATAACACCATAGCATAATGTGAACATTTTAATTTATAAATAACTATTTATGGAATCTTTTATGCTTATATGGATATCAGATTTACCAAAGTACATTTTCCTTACCTCTTTTATTAAGTTATAAGTCCTTTTAAAATGACACGTAAATTTTTATTTGATGACAACTCTAGTAAAAATACATCAGAACATATTTGATAATCTTATAAATTCACAATAGTATTTCCTTTGTCATGTTTTGGTAAGGAAATTAAAGTCATGCGTCTAATTTAATATAACTCTGCCTAAAATTTTCAATTGATCCCCATATTCACATGGAAATGCCATTTATGAGGTGCTAAGATCTAGAGAGAACAAAGTATCATCAATCCAACTATTCGGTAACAGAGTAAAAAGTCACAGTTTCCGAGGTGGTGGAATAATGGTTTTGGCAGGGATCTCACTCGGAGTTCACATTGAACTGTATGTGCATTTCATTCTGATTGATGAAAACGCATGGCTGCATTGAGTAGCTGTTGAAGAAATATCTTAAGGTTCTTAGTTTATAGAGACTTAAGTAACCTGCTCATTATTCAGAACTCAATCATATAGAAAATATGATGAACTATCTTTGTGGATAATTTGCTTTTTTAACTACTCCTCAACGGTCTGTAGGAGAGTTGGAAAACTACATACTAAATGTGTCTAGCCTCAGCTTCCCATTTCGCTAAATGATAACTTAAGTGATTCCATGGAATGTCTATGCCAATAAATTATTCAAGCTAAGGATGGTAACATCCCTTATTAAAACTCTTTTCGATATGTTTCTAAGACATTTTACAAAATAAAACTAATATATATATATATATATATATATATATATATATATATATATATATAT
>JAPDSC010141602.1:27809-40482 GCA_026290005.1 Latrodectus geometricus
TTTCTAGAAATCGTAATATGCAAAATCCTTCAAAATAGATGTACAACATAAATTATAAAATTAGCGTTTAACTATACTTTCATTGATTTATTAGTTATTTTATTTAAGAATCTTCTTTTCCCTAATTTTATGCATTTGTAAAGTAGTTTAGACATGATAATAATTGTAAAACTTTTGAAATACACGTTAATTTAGCAATTACATTATGATCTATTTTTTAAATAAAAATAATATGTATAATATATATATATATATATATATATATATATATATATTTGTCAAAAAATTTGCTGTAATCACCTCTAAACAAGATTTAAAATGAAGGCAACAAAAAAGGACAGTCCATGGATTAACCGATGAATATAAAGATGAAAAACACTAAATAAGTGCAAAGAATTGCTAAAAAGAAACTGCTGCTAATGTGATCATATTTTAGGATTATTTCTTTGATAAGCTTCTTTCATATTATACAAAATAACCCAATAATAACAAATTCACTTTAAAATAAAAATAGTCTTTCACCCACAAAGCAAAATCTCGTATAAACAGTGGATCATACCATAATTTACATCCGTAATTTCATCAGAAGAATGTCTTTTATCCAGTTCTGATCTAAACCCATAGGGCTTTTGCATTGGGTTATATATGAACAATAAATTGCCAAACCGGAAACCAATGTCCACAATTATGCTCCTGCTGTTACTTATCTTTCCTGTTCTGATGAAGTTATTCAAGATCCATGAGTCCGTTGACTCTATGAAAGTCTATTATTAGTAAAAGAATAAATTCTATCTTGAAAGAAGCCTAAGCAATCAAATAAGTGCTCAGGGGAAGCCTTTTGATCGTGGCACTTGGTGCAAGTGTTGAAAACCTTTTCATCCCGCAAAACGAGAGGCTCTTGATATGTCCACGAGCAACTTTGGTGTGTACAGTCACAAAGAGCGTCTATTATTCTTGATGTTTAAAGCTGCTCTTAACTTTTTGCTCGGAATATAATTCTAGAAATGTGAGCTCCGAAAAAGAAGAATCTTGATGTCTACAACCCTTTTTGCAAGTTTTTCTACCAACTCCTTAACATGTATATCTACATGAATATGGGATCTACTGAACGTAGACGTTGTGCTATTGCGAGATCTGCCTGGTCAATATTGAAATGCTGTTTTTACATAAGGTGGAGATAATATGCAACTTCTGTTTATTCGAAGACTGCAGCTTCATTAGGTAAAATACTGTCTTGGACACTTCACTGTCTGATTTCAGCTGGGCATATGGAATGGCCTTTAAGCCTAGGCCGATCCTACCAAGTGATTACCTTAGACGTGCCATCCCACCCAGGTTTCCCTTCCGCCCTTTGAACCAATCAACAAAACTTGGGAAAGAATATACTACAACTAAAGATATGGAGGTAAATCCCATTCTATATAATTATTGCTGCTGCAGAAGTCTTCCCAAAAAGAGTGTCGCTTGTGGTTAATGTTAAAGGCGTGAGAGTCGAAACTATCAATTAATCATTGAACACATTGATTTTATTTTTATTTAGCAATTAATTTATAGTTATAGAAAGAAAACTTGTATTATTGCAAAAAATTTAAGAGGCACATAAATATAGATTAAGTGCAAAGAAAAGTGTTCATTATTCAATCCACTTGCATCAATTGCTTAGTTGTCCTTTAAATAATAATTTCACAATAGAAATTTCAAATATATCAATGGAAAATTGTATCTATTTTTACTGAAAATTTGCCACTAGTTCGGTTGTACATTTTTGCTCATGGTACTCTCTTTATCAGTATTATTCTAACTCGCACTGCAATAATAATTGGAGATTGATTTTGTGTTTTAATTAGATCGAAGGCAATGTTAGTATATGCATGTTTAGTAATCCAATAAGAAATAAGAAATAATATTAGTGATATTCATACAAAAGCCAGAAGATTGAATGATATATATTTTCTAAAATATTTACCTTGAGTTACTTGTGAGTTTGCTAGAAGTACCATGGTACCATAATATACTATACCTACATACAAGTACATCAACTTCATTGAACTTCGCAACTAGAATTTAAGATCTTAAAGAATTTCTTTTTTATTCTTAATTCTAGAAGACTTCTGTACCCGACTGAAGAAACATGTTGCTTCTTATCAAAGAAATCAGTTTCTAGTGAACCCCTGTCCAATAGTGACATTGAAAATACCAAGCAAATCACCTGAATATGTTATATGTAGTTATTTTTAATTTAGAAATGACATTTATGTATAATGATGTCATTTGTCCTTGTTTTTTTTTTTTTTTTTTTTTGAATGGGTTATGTTTGGTTTATGTTTTGCAATATACTCACGTATAATGATGATAAGCAGTTGTTTTTACAAAGAATGTTCTTGCACCTTTTTTCCAGCAAGGGTAGAAACTCAGTAAGGAGAATTTAAAGGAATTCTAATTATTTTTCATAAATCTTCTAATTAAGGACACACTAATTATGTTATATTTGGTTATCGGAGGAACCTCAATATGTAGTCCATACTTCATCGATTTTTCATTTTTTCATGATACGCCCTAAATTTATGAGAGGTTTGTGAATTTTAATCCAACTGCATATTTCTATCTTTAAGCGTCAATAGTATTTTTTTCATCCTTATTAAAATTTCTAGTTTCTTAGTTTACTCGTCATCTTTCATTAAAATCGTATTTAACAAGTGATGTCTTCAGCACATACTGTAAGGACATTTCGTAAATCAAATGCTTTTCTCTTAACTTTTTAAAATTTCATCGTTTTTGAATATATATCAAATAAACTGTTTTTGTTATTTTTAAATCCCAAATTTGTAGTTATTAGTTTGGAATATATGTCACAGCAAAAGTATTCTTATTGCACTTGTAATCTTTATATTAAGTGTAATGTTTATGTTTCTAAATTCTACTATTTGAAAATATCAAAGAGTAAATCATATGCTATTTATTTCCTTTTATCAGAATTTTTTATCAGTGAATAACATAAAATTTTAACTGATTTCTTAATTAATTTTCGTTTTCTTAACCTAATTCTTCATTTGTTATTCTTTAATTTATTTGTTAATAAATTTAGGTGACATTCATTATCTAAATTTCTTATCAATAGATCATGAACAATGCTCTTCACTCCTTCCGTCTGGATTATATTTTAAGGTAACACTATTGTAATAACAGACTACATTGACAATTTATTTATTCATTGATATCAAATTTAAAGTTGGTAAGCATTTAATCTCTAAATTTACAAAACAAATATTTGACTTGATAATATTTAGTTGTGAAAACATATCCAAGTAAAACAAACCCTTTGTGCTTTGGAATATTTAGTTAATGAAGGATTACATTTTGTAAAAAAAAATCAATTACAATTACATCACAGGACTAGTATGTTGCTTTTTCAATACATCCAAAAAACTTATTCTTGCGGAAAAATAGACATTCACTAAAAATTAGGACAAATCTTTACTGATTTGGCTCATTGTTATTCAGTCTTTCATATTTGATAAATTTTCAACTTGTTCTTCGAACATAAAACTACCGTTTTTAAGTTAGTTTAAAAATATGTATTGAGAATAATGTTATACCGTATACTTTGTAGTCATGATTAAATGAATTATGAATTATTCATGATGAATAATATTTCATTCTTTAAATTCCCACATTTTATGCATTTCATTAATTGTAGAGGAAAAGTGTAGCGGATCATCTTTAGAATATTTTCCATTAACACAGGACTTTTTCAGATTCGCTTCTCCTTGAAAATATTAAAACTCAAGATATAAGATGTTAAAATAATTACTTGTTCTTGGTTACTCCCGTCATGAATATTTCATGAGATTATTTCCAACACTTATTAAAAATTCAGAATGGTCTCTTTTTTGGTAGGAAGTAAAAGAATTATTTCGCTGTCTCATTATATTTATTCAGCTACGCTCTAACAAACAAGTTTATCATCTTAAAAAATCAAATTTTATTGAAAAGGACAAAAATATTGAATGAATATATTTACGATATCATTTTCTATCCTAAAAAATTATGCTATATTCATAGACTTATATAAATATTTAAAAAACCATTGACCAAATTTTAAAATTCATATTTTACATAACTTCTTCCATTCTTCAAATTTATAATTTTAAAATTATTTTTTATAAACTCTGAATTATTTACGTTTCTTTGTGCGTCCATTGTATAAAAAAGTTAGTTGGGAACCCAGTGGTTAGTGATTTGGTATTCCAGTTAACATTCCAAAGGTTTTATTTCATGCTTGGATATTTGTAACGACGAAATTTTACAGCAAAGGGAGGTAAAAGAAAAACTTGTTGTTACATTGGGATGCATTTTTTTTATTGTATTTTTATATAATTTATTTTTTTTCCCAACCTACTACCATAAACATAAGCTTAAAACTTTTGACACTTTTATGTGGTATTCGTCTAATTGAATTCTCCCTAAATTTTTACATTCATAAATATATCTAATTATACAATTATCTAATTTATTTCAAGATGTATTTATAAAATTGTTTTTACTAACAAATTATTATTATTCCAATATTTTAAAAATATTATTTTATTTATTATATATTAATTTTTTAATTACTTAATTTTGTAATAATATAAGCATAAAATTGAAATTAAGTTCTAAGCGGTACTTGCCAGACAAAAGGAATTATTATGCGAAAGTTTTCAAGCTAATAATAATCCATTTGGTCACATAAAATAGTTCCTAGAAAATGTTAAGAATGAATTTAAATTTTGAAAATATATTGCTAATTACACATTTTTACACATTTGCCGCAAAATATTTTATGCTAATATTTTTAAATAATAAAAGAAATTTCTTTTCCTTAGTTTCAAGATTTTAAATATCTTTCAAACTTAAGAAAAAAATTTTTGCTTATATAATCCGAAAATTAATAGAGATGATTTAACTTAATAATCTTTTATATATGCTCATGTAAAATATGCTGCGATAGTAGGATTTTAATTTGTTTCATATTATTAATATACACTTAGTTAAATTTAATATAAATAATATGTAATTGAAACAATCAGAGAACACTTGTAAAGATTAGTTATGGTTACATGCCTATTAAAAAAGTAATATTTGATTGTTCTAGAAAGACTAAAATCTTAATTTCCATATTTTAACTAAAAGAATATCAAAATTTATTCATTTTATAGAATCAAAGTTTCTATTGTCTCCATTATAAAGTTTTAGTGTTTTTATTTACCAATTCCAAAAATAATTATAAAATATTTTTATAATTATCTGAATAGGTTCTTATATTGTTTGAACACTTTTATAAATCGTACCATAACTAGTTAATTATAAATAAATGTAACTATAAATAAACTGGTCACATAATAAATTCACTTTCTATAAAAAATCTTGTTTTATTTTTATATTATAAATCGATTTGTGATTTGCATTTTTGATAAGTAAAGTTATTTTTAATTGACCTCTTAAATGTATGATTTGATAAAAATATATTTATAATTGGGATTTAAAACTCAAAAATTTATTAAAAAATGTAATGTTAGGATTTTATGAGAAAATTTCATTATTTTAAAACTGTGACTCAGAGTGGCTCATTTCAAACATTTAATTTAGTTTCTACATTATGAATAAAAAATGAGAATTTACTTCCATTAATCAGTTTTTCAATTTCTTCTTTATCAATTAATTATTGGTTTTATTACTATTAAAACGTGTCTTACATTTCCAGAATTTTTCTCTTTTTTTTTGTCATCGTTTCTCATTTTGTGGTTGATCGCAATAATATATATATATATATATATATATATATATAAAATCATTATTATCGATTATTATCCGAATATTATTATCGATATTCTTCGAAATTATTGTACATAAAATCAGCTTATTGTAAAGTTCTATGGTTTTAATCCATACACAAAGGACATTATGAAATAAAACCAACACATAACTAGAAAGGGAATAATCATTTGCCTTACATTCATTTAATAATATCAAAGATAAATTTCAAGAAAGTTTCCCGTTTATGTATCACTTCGAAGTTATTCTCACAAGTAAATCAAAGGATTCCGGCATATATCATTAAAACCTGAATTGAATATTGAAGGCTCATTTGTTTCTGTAATGACTGGCTTAAGTATTTTCTAGCCTGACGGCGGAGGCTGAATTTCCATATTGTAATGAAACTCGTTGTATTGACAGCATGCATAACAAGAGAGGTTAGACCTTACGCAGTTCTATACAAATATTGTTAAATATAGGAAAGATATTTTAATTTCATGTATTCAATGTAAATACAAGTTTAGGAATTACTACACATTTCACCAAATATCCAAGAGTTTCTTAAATAGAATAACCAATATTTACATTTTATTATGTAACACATTTTGATTCGTCTAATATTTTAAAGTAATAATTGTAAAAATAATAATAAAAGTAATAATAATAAAAATAATATATCTTTAATAAAAATAATATATTCTAAGACTTTTTTTGATATTCATGTTATAAATAGGTTTGTTGGTAAACTTTCTAGAAATAGTGGCCTATATTCATATTTAGCAACCAAGGAAACTCAAAATTCTCTTTCAACAGTACGTTTAAAGAAACTGATAAGCAGAATGATTTTCTTGTCCCTAAAATATATAAGAACATGTTTAGACACTGTACTGTAAACAGCCTAATGAATTTGGGCTTTTGTGAGGTATATTAATATTCATTGTGAAAATCTATTTTTAAGCTAATGATGTGTTCTAAAGTAGAGAACGTGGAAAACTCCCAACCCTTTTCAGAAGCGTAATTTTATGCAAAGAACGCAAGAATAGCATCAATTCCTCGTTGTTCGACAGTGGCAACTGAGTCCAAAACTTGAAAACAGTTTGGTACTTTTCAAATCTCCACAGATTGAAGATTGTTTGGTCTAAAGACACAGTGATACCTTAGAACCACGCTGAGCCTTCATAAGTGCCTATTTGGCCAAAATCTGGTACATAACTCATTTCAGCATCAAGCATTGCCTTACGACTGAACTTTTCATAGATACTAGAAATCTTAATGCCTAGTTAGAGGCTGAGCCCAGAAATCTTCCAAGTTCCCTCCTCGGCATACGAACATGAAGCAATAAGGCTTCTCAAGTACGTGGGTGGGAACCATCCAATGCCTTTTTTGTTGAGAACTGTTTTCTACAACTTAGACTACAGGAACTTAAATAAAAACATATTAAAAAAAGAATCACTGTACTAACTGCGAATAAATATTTAATTTGTAAACTCCAAGAAACCTTCATAGTTTTAATGAGTCAATTAAATTTTTAGAATATAATTTGGAATATTTTACTTTAATGTATTTAAATGATATTTGGAATAGGATTTCAATTATTTACTATGCATCAATGAAGCGGAATTCGAAGTTCATTGAAAAAATTAGCGTTACAAAATACTTTGTAAAATTTTATGCCATTCCATTTTAGTGCTTAATGTGGTTCTAGATTTGATTACTTAATCTCTTTGCTTAATAGCATTCTTATATTTAAGTGCGGCCATCTAAATGCAGCAGCTATTGCGCCATCATCTAGGTGCCGCAGGGAATGATTGTTTTCCCTTCCGAAACAATACAATTTTACCCGCACTCAGCTCTTTCCCCTTGGTGAATAGACAGCTTCTATCTGCTCACTCACAAAGCCCATATATCCTTGACAGGATACAAGACGGACGATCCTTCTTTAACCAGAATAGCACTTCTGAAAGAGCGCTTCTTGTATTAAAAGAGAAGGTTGGTGCATTGTAATTACTTGCTGGTAATGCCAGGAGATAAGGGTTATACAAAAGGATGGAGGTAAAGTAATAAAAATAAAACGGAACTGTTATGGTTTTTATTACTGAAAGAGAATCACTTAGTATCGATTAGAAATATATGGAATGCAAAGTTGAAAGAAAAAAAAAGTGTAAAAGAATATTGATACCAACATGCCTTTCATATTATAATACGAAATAAGTGAAATTTGGATATACTCCACGCCTGATAAATCTCATTACCCAAAAATTATTGATCAGACCCCGCTATTTTAAACCGTTGGAACAATGCATTAATTAACAAGTATTTTGAGAGTTTCTCTCAGATTGATTACAAGCTTAAGAGTGATAATTCCAAGTGTTAACTGTATTTTGCTTCATAAAAAAGTAAAAAAAATTATTCTTACTGTTTATAAATATTTACTTTTTAAAAATTAACTAATAATATGACATAAATTTAAATTAACTGAATTAGCTTACTTTATGATTTTAATCCTGGTAATATTAACACATAGGATTCATAACACAATGGATTCTTATATAGAGTAATTTTCAATTACGATAATGTTAACAATGGTTATTAAATAAAAAAAATTACCTCTTTTTTTTAGAAGTAATTTTTGAAGTAATATCGTTGTAAATCAAATTGCAGTAATTTGATATACATTTGTTATAAATAATGAGTAAATATGATCGGCATTCTAGTAGGATTGTTTAGCCGGCCGATAACTGAGTCGTTAGCGTTCTTGATTTCTAGGCTATACGTTGCGGGTTCAAATCCCGGTTTGGTCATGGATGTTTCCTTTCTGTAGGTTTCCTTGTCTTTTCTTCTATGATGATGATGGATGAATGTGGCACCTTCCTATAAGCGTAATTGTGGTGGCGCTACGTGGGTAATGCTTCTCGCCTGCGTGACTTGGGTTCACAAGTACCCAAAGGTAATGCTAAATGAGTAGCAGTTTCCAGCCTGATTATGGCGGAAGATTAGTCACTCACTGTTTGAAAAAATATGATTGTTTTTATTTTTTTCTTGAACTATTTTTATTCAGTTTAAATAATTAGTTAAATATTTGCTGTAAATCCTAGATTCTAAAAAATAGTACTCGTAAAAGCCGCCTCCATTACTTTTGTTTATTTCCGTAGAATAATATGGATATTAAAACTTTTGTCTCAGGAAAATAATTTTGAAAAAAGATATAGATTTTCTGTATATAAGGATTATAAAAGTAAATTATTGATAAATAAAAAATTAAAATATTAATATTAATTGGCAAAATTATATAATGATTTTGGAGAAAAAAAAAATGTTTTTCAAGTCATACAGCCAATGTATAACAACTTCACAGATTTAAACTCGAAGTGGAATTTGAATCCCCGATTAATTTCACAATTTTGAGGACCTAAACTAACCTCCTGTGAGTTTGTTTCTTTATTTAATGTAAATTAATGTGCTCAGACTTTTTTTTGTAGATTTTGTAGCTATTTCTACTTTGTGTTCTGTTGTTATGATTATTTTAATAAATAATTTACAAAGTTACCTGGTATTATTTTTATTCGCAGAATGTTTATATAAGATTTTATTTTATTTCTTATTACATGTAAAATTGTATGAAATTATATAGAACATTCATCAACATAAATATATCATGAAAATAAATTTCACAAAAGCCCTAAGCAGTAGCTTTAGATGATTCACTAAATGATATTTTAAAATTATTTCTTTTTCATATATTCGTGAATAAAAATTGTACTAAGTGAAATAATGTTTTAGTTTTGTTTAAATGTATCTTATTTTTAGCTTTTTTAATTGTTTTAATCTTTATTTGTAAAGTAATAAATATATTACTTTATAGTCTTAAAAAGGAATTATACCAGTATCAATATTTTTATTATGCATGAGTGGATTATTTTCTTCATAAATTATCCTATCTCAACTAAGAATTTTGTTTTCAAAAAAATTTCAAGCAAGCATTTAGACTATCTAATAAGAAAGCATAAACATTGAGTTTTTGTGTTAAGAACACAATATTATTAAAAACATTATTAGGGGCGAAAACAATTATTACATGTTAAAAATCTTAGAAAGAGATACAGATCTATTTAACAGCATACAAAATTGAATAAATATAAGTAGAAAAATATGTCTTATTATGATTATGTTTATTGATTCTCTTCCAGTGAGATGATTAGTAAAAGTTATAAAGAGAGAAAGCACAAGTTCATTTAATGCATTCTAGATTCTTGTAATGGTGTTGATTCCTTTTACATTCAGAAGGAAATAACTTTTCGCATCGCTCATTACATAAGAATAAAAATATAATCAATGAATATTAACAAGATTGAAATATTGGGAATCAATATACGTCTTAATAGTTTGATACAAATATTTTATGTAGTTTCTAATCACAAGTCTTCTTTTAAGAAATATATTTCAATAAATATCTTTATGATCCTGAATAAATAAGATGAGATAATTTAATAAGTAGCATTATTTAGATTCAATATTGTTGAGTATTTATAAAATATTTTAAAACTAAATTGCATAATTAATTTCCACTGTCTATAATGTGAATCGGAAATTGTGAAACAGAAATAACTCTTCAGTCAGGTTAATAAGAGTGTGGGAAATTTTATGCATTTATACCAAGAAGTAAATTGAAGTTTTTGTATTCAACAATTTTCTTGTTTCTAGCTTTATATACAAATATTTCAACAAATAAGTTAACATGCAAGCTTTTTACAAATAACTTCATTATTTCAAAGATTATAATTCTTTTATCTCAAATAAGGCAAATAATCAAAAATAGTTCTAAATTGTATGTTAACATTGATTAAATTGTATCAGTAACAAACGCAGCTGCTAATTTTACAATTGAAATTAAAATACTTTAAGAATAAGCTGTTAAAAAAATTGTGCTTATAAAATATTAAAAGTTTTTTATTCTTGTGGTGTGTTTTTGGTTAAAGTGAATAAAATGAATTCTTAATTAAAAAAAATTATCTTAAGAATTCCACATTATGACATAAACATTTCATATCCAATCGTGCATTTTTTTCTGACTTTATAGCTCATCAAACGTTTTAATTTCATTGATGTAACATGTATTTAAAAATACTCCCTATTTGTTACAAATCCACTCCCATTTTGTAGAAATATAATTTCACATGTGATATTTCATTCAACCCAATTCATTGCAAATTTAACAACGAAAAAGTCAAAAGCTACTAATTATACAGATTTATATGACTTATAATAAGGGGAGATTTTTTGAAATAAATTAGTAAAAATCACATTTTAAATGGAATCTTTGTACAACGTGATAAAAAACAATTATCATCATTTGGATTTATATTTACGCATTGGCAAGAAATCCCCCGATCATGTACAATGCTTTCTAGCATGTGAAATTCTTTTCCTGTATACAAATAGTGTTTCTTTATGAAACCCTTTTTGTGTATATATTGTACTTGAATAACTTTAAAATGATCATAACTCTCTTTTTAAGTATTTTGGGTTACTTTATACAAGTTTGAATGCATATTATACCATTTGTTTTGCAAAAGCAACTATTTAAAAACATTTTTCTCTTAATTTGTCAGAATATCAAATTATAAACATTTAAAACATAAAATTGAGCAATGTACATTATATTCTTGTTCAAGCAATAATATTCTTTATCTATAATATTAAATAGGGAAAAGTGAACAAGATACAAACTGTGTACTTAAAATCTTTCGGACAAAATTAAATTTTTGCAGCTAAGTTACGAAGCAATTTATTAAAAATTTCATTAGCTGAAGCATATTCATATTGTTTTAAATATTGTTCAGGCTTGTTATAAAACTAAATTGTTTTGGAGTCTAAAAATATTTTTATATTCTTAGAAAATAAAGATTAAGCGAAAATATTGAGTTAGATCTCTAACTTGTCAATCAAAATTCTTAAGCAGTGAGTTTTTTAGGCAAAAAAATGGAAAAATTAAAAATATTTGTTGATAATTTAACTAAAGATGGCGTGTAATTTTATTATTTTATGGAAATAGCAAGTCAGCAAAAAAATATTCTTACAAAACTGTATTTATATATAAATATATTTAGACATATAATATTTCTCTTAGTTAGAGAAATATTTTTAGAATGCAACATAGAATAAAACAAATAATGCATAAAAATGAATCTGTAATATAAAATAAGAAATAAAAGAGCTTCTAAAAACGGGAAAAATCTGCATAACAACATAAGTTACATATAGAATAAAGCTATAATATTTTTTAGAAAAACAAAATTCTCTAGATCACATACACATGACATCACAATATGAATAATATAATTATGATTTATTTAAACAAAAAGCAATATTTACTTAAATAAATCATAATTAATTATTTTAATCATATTTAAGTAAGCCTTATTTAAAATAATAATTTTTGCTAGAAAAATATTGTGGAAAATTTACTATTAAATAAAACTTAGCCTTTTCCATTTTTATCGTTTTGATTTAAATTCAGTGAATTATACTTAGTTCAACAAACACAACTTGTTTAACAAATTTAGAAATCAAAAGTCTAGTAACTTTTCTAAAATACCCAAGACAAATATGTCTTGTTTAAGTAATTGAACCTTGTAAACATTCCTCTAATGTACTACAAAATACATTCTGAAAAATATTTTTTAATATCAATATTTGTTATAAAAATGTATTAGAATTGATTTTTGAGAAATGAGTAATAACATTAATTTATATCTCTGCGTAAATAATTTTTATTTTTACAACTTTAAACTATAATATCATATTGAATACATAGAGGACTTAAAATTCGTTTCAAATTAAAATAAAAAGAAATTAAAATTTAAATATGGAAATCTGC
>JAPDSC010141602.1:40582-72814 GCA_026290005.1 Latrodectus geometricus
ATATATATATATATATATATATATATCATTATATGTTAAATAATTACATTTCATGTAATAAAAATGTTTTATATTGTTCTTAAGATATCAGTTCCTTGTACTTTCAGTTTAAGGATAAAATTCATCCTGAAATTGTTTTACAATAATATAAATATACAAGAATTGAATCGAAACATTTATAGGAAAATTGCAGAAAATAATTCTAAATCACATATTTAATCCCTTATAAATTCGTTGATTTGAATATTATAGGAAATATGTAGATAAAAAAGTAAGTAAAATATTGATGAGATTTGTAATAAAAACTAATTAATTATTCTTCAATATATTAAAAACACATTAGAAAGCATCAAATGAAATTTTCATAGTCTTTTTACTTGATTTAAATAGTACTTTTTACGTAACATACACTAATACAGCCCCAAAAATTTTAAGAGTAAAACAATGAATTCTATAGTGTTTGCTAAATTTTCTCTTGCTTACTTATTTCAATGATTTCCATAAAAAACAACTTTTGATTTAAATTGTACTAATTGATATTGAAACTAATGTGCCAGTAAAGGGGCAAGTTATTTTAATGATGTATGTATGACATTCAAAACATGCTGATAAACTATGCTAATTAATTCTTCAATTTTGTTCACAGAAAAAATTATATAGCTACAATTAAAATATGTATGTAAAAAAGAAATATTCTTCAACAGGTTGTCTCTCAGAAAATTTTCTGCCATTCCCAACAATTTAAATTGTATCCTACCAAAATAATGTTTCATACTCACTGAATATTGAAGTTCAGATTGTTTGAGACTCCCTGACTGTCAACAGAATACTAATCCATGAATTTAAGAGAAAGGTATGAGCAATGAAGCCCGATATAAAAGAACCATTATAAAAGGCATTTATACTTAGTAATTTCGTACATTTATATTTACTAGTTTGTTGTTGAATGCTGTTGAAAGACATTTTAATATCTACCTCAAAATTTGAATTACAGAATAATTTCTTTAATGGATAATCCATATTCTAAAAAAGAATACTAGGAAATTTCTTTAATGCTTAACCCAATAAAATTGCATGCAGAAGATAGAAGCATATCAGTTTTTCATTGAACAATGATGCATTTTTCAACTACGAATAGGATCTAACTGGGCACCTTTCACAATGGTAAATGTTATATTTTCCCTTGGCTATGCAGAGTTTCTTAAAGTACTTACTGTTCTTCAAAAGTCACATATTATAACTACAGAAAATTTAGTGGAGTGGGTTTTTACATGCAGACGTTTCTCCTAGAATATGCCACAAATATTTTTAGATGTGAATATTAATGACTTCACTCAGTACTAGATAAAAAATATGAAATTTATTAATTGGTTAATTGGTGCTATAGTAAAAAAAGAACACAGAAAAGTGGTCTAACAAAAATAAAAAGTGAAACAATGAAAACGTAGTAAGAATCTAATCACTTTATCAAATTTTAATTTTATACTGCAATTAGTGTGGTTAAATAATTCCTGAATAAAACAAGTCATGTTTAAAATATTAAATATATATAGAAAGATTTGCTTTTTTAATTTATGGCAAATATATATTATACTTATTCATAAAAGGAATAATTTTATTCAAAAGAATTAAATATCAATATTAAATGCCCATAATTTATAGAACGATATCATACTGGAGATGTCAAAAGTAAAAGTTGAAAAAATATAATGGATTTGAAAATGAGATTAATAGAATAGAAGTATATTATTTTCTCACAAGATTTACAAAGTTTTGGCTCGTATTGAAAATGATCAATTACTTACGAATCTAATTTTCCACCATTGAGAAATTTCCAATTTTGTGAAAATGCTATATGAAAAAAATACTTACATACAACACATACATGTGCAATTCATAGATTCAGGACAGACAAAGCATTCCAGATTAATTAACTTCAGCCAGAGTCCCCAATCTCCATTCTCTTTTATTTATCAACGATGTTGATTGCCAGGGAATTTTATTTACTGTTAGTTGTTTACTGTGATAGATTATAATAATTGTAAGTGTCATCAACAAAACTCTCTATATATATGCTACTATAAATATAAATTGTTAAAAAAAAGTGAAGTTCGTATTATTTGGTAATTTTGCATTATTATATTCTATTTTTTGTGCGTATTTGAAATCAATCTTCAGCTGTACATGATTCTTCCCTGTTTCATGCGCGGAATACCTTTGAGCAATTCCCTCGCTCATTTTTACATTTAATGTTTATCTAAAATCGCATTCACACAAATGATTTTTGACGACAAATCAAAGCGAAACTACTTTTGAACAGTTAAATGAAAAATGATATAGTGATACTTCAAAGCATTGTATATACATTATTTTATGTACCATCAAACAATACCATAAATAACATTCAATTAACTTCTCAATACATTAAATTCACTTCCCTTAAAAATATTGACTATGTAGCAATGTAAAAATTTGTTCATAAACAAAAATATTTGTTTCAGAAAAGTGAAATTAGATGTAAAATACTTGTTACAAAATTTATTTTGTGCCTTAAAATAACAAATATTCTATATGGGTGTAATTGTGAAAACTGCTATATAAAGTAATAGCAAATACTGTGTTTCATGTGAAATAAAAATTGATTGATATATTTATCATATAAAAGCGTAATCTATTTGAGAATTTATATGTACAAATTATTTAACATTTTATAAAAGGTGATATTTGACATAAAAGAAACTTAGAAACATTTTCTTAGTTAACAGTGAAAATCTAACTTGAAATGTCTTTGTAAATTTATGTACGTAAAATTAGAAATTGAACAATTTAAATTAATTCAACAATATAGTTTAATCACAAGTACTAAACAAACGTATAACTGCATTAATAAAAACTTTAAAAAGTTGATTTAAAACGGTTTCCTCATTCTTCAGAGATTGGAAGTAATTTACCATCAATTTTAACCAAGTTTCGTTGAATCTTGCATATAATAGTTTTAATAGAATAAAAAAAAATGAGCAAAATGAGGGAAGTTTCTTTGTATTTAAAAATTATAAATTATATTATTATTTAATATGTTTTAGAAATAACATCTATGACTTTAGTCATCAAAATAATTAATTTTTAAATTTGTAATGAAAATGAAATTATTTTTATGTTATTATGATTATTATATTTTATGCCTCATGAGCAAATGTAAAAAATGTTCCATACTGAAAAAAAATCTTTTGTAAAAACTGGGACATAATTGGGTATACTTCACATCATTAAAAAAAAAACAGAATCAAGCTTATACGAAGTATTTACTTATAGTATCTTATTAGAAATGTCTTCTAGGTTGAAACAGGATCAAAAGGAGACCCATTTTACTTCCATACTCTAAATTCTTTATGTTTAGTGCAAGTTATTTTTGAATGAAAATTTAAAATTATACTTGTAAAATGTTTGTTTTGTAGCTGCATAAAAACAATACTATTAAAATTATACTTTTTCGTGAAATATAAAAAATTGATCGAAAGAACAGTAAAGTTAATGTATTAATTTCAAATTATACTGTAGTTTATCCTTAATTTCAAATTAGTTAATTTATGTTACTTTATCAGTTCAGTTTTTGCATATCCACGGAAAATTAATTAGTTTAAGAAGTAATTAATATTCTAAAATTTATGTTCTTACTATAATCGTTGGTTGGTTTGGTGATGATATATATTATAATTATACGATTTCAAAAATTAAGTCTATGAGAGATATTTTGTTTAATTATCAACACTCGGATTAATATGGAAATTTATAGAAAATATCTCAATGAGCAAGATTTTGTAAAATTAAAATTCAGATTTTTCACTATATGTATATTTCTATCTGATGCTCACATATACTCATGATGCTCAATCATATGAATTGAAAATACTTGTGATATTAGAAATTATAATCATATATGAATATCTACTTTAGTACTTTATTATCATTTAAATCTTTTTCGATATTCTAGAAGTTCATGTTATTTTCTGCAATTATAACAAGCTATATCCATAACAAATGAATGAAATTTTGAAACATAAGCTAAGGAACGTGTAAAAATTTGAAATAAATTCAATACATAAATCTAGAAAAACTGTAATTTATAGCCGTTTCTTAGAAATAATGATAATACTTTAATTTAGGAGTATTTTCTTAGAAATTTAGAAAGTATTTTTGACAAAGTCCAATAGGATAGATACCAAATTTATTAATAACTACACGTTATTTTATTTATTTTATTTCACTTTATATAACAGAATTATCACCTGTCAGATTCAAATAATACTGTTAGATTTAAGAATTGTTCTCAAAGCTTCAGAATTAATCTAGTCTTTTGTGGTCTAAGCGGAAAGAAGACATCATCTTATTTAGGAAACTAATGGAGTGGAAAAAAATACATCAGAAGGTGTCAGAAGAAACTCATTTGCTTCTGGGTAATCTGTTCTCTCTTTTTATTCTTTCCTTCTTTTTTTGTTCGAAAAGCCAATTACTTTCATCTTCGTGACAACTCAAACTTGTGGAAGCTAAAGTAGAACTTGTTCGAAATCGTGGTTGGATTTCATTAAGCGGTTTTACTCTAGACTTATCTCAGATGAATGACAATTTGTAGATGTTCTCACTTGCCAAAAAATAGAAAACTTTCATTTGTTTCTAGGAAATCTTTATTTTTTTAATATCAAAGTAGTACTTAATAATTATACAATTTGAAAAGAAAAGCTTCATATAGCTGAATTATTATCAATTATTTAAATTCATTTAATATTTTGTCTTAAGGAATACGAAAATTTTAAGTAATTATATCTCTAAATATTTTCTACAATACAATGAAGTTCATTTTATTTTTATCAGCTGAAATCTCTATAATTTTTAAATTCAAAATGATCAGAATGTATGGATATTATTATCATTAAAATTATCTTAAATTTAAAGACATTTAAAAATTATACTTTTAAAATGCATTCTATGCTTTTTTTATTGGAATTAATTTTATAGGAATCATGTATATAGTTAATTGTTCTCAGCTAAGTTAACGTTCTATGTAAGTTAAATACCTTACTGTAAGTGTTATAGTACAGCGAAGAAATTAATAGAAATAATATATATTTCATATAGTCTATATTTTAATAATATATGTTTTCTTGCATAGTAATATGGCAATTGTTAATGCTACAGTAATCTAGTTGCTAATATATTCTCATCATTAATCACTTTCTTTATACGTTTTTTTCCATCATAAAACTCAACATTTATAGACATTTTATTTTTTTTAATACAGAATTTAACATAAATTACACATTTTATCACAATATTTTCTCAATTTTCAATAGTATTTCAATATGGAGAACTACCAAGTCAATCCAAAATGTTACTTGCATTACTTTAAAAATGTAATAAGGTGTTAAAAAATATGACATTCAGCCGAATTTTATTAAAATATATCAATATCACTAGCAAATATTTGCATTACATTTACAGTTTTATCTTTTAAAATGTATTCTTTGGAATTTCTCATTTCTTTCAATGGTGTAAAACAGCACGATTCTCTAGGTATAAATATATCACTGAAAATCTGTTTTCAAGAGTGTTTAACTGCTCATTTAAATTGACGCGTTTTGAAGATTCCTCAAAAATTTCAATTGATAAATGTTAAAATTAAAGTATTTTAGCAGCAAAAAGCATTTCATCATCCTGAATACGATTTTTTTCAATCTTGCACCGTCCATTTTTGATATTTCTGACTGGTGATAAATGTTTTAACTTCATTTTATGCATTGATAACTGTTTTTCAACTGGAACTTTTGCCAATGTCTCTACTTTAACAAGTCTTTGTCAAACTGTCTATGATGAACGGAGAGACCAACGTAAAATAATTCTCAACTAATAAGGTCTTTAGATGATGCAAATTACTGTAGTGCTTGTTTTCACACTTCTGTTTTGGAGCAACTGATTCATTTTACGGTTTAATGGTTCTTGAAATACTAGATTTTCAACTGCAGAAGAATTGTTCCCCACAGTCATAGACGTAAATTAACTGATTAAAAACACTTATAATCCGTTTCCCAAGAGAAGCATTTTTATTTGAGCATTTAACAAAGACAAAATACACTGATTGTGATTGTGATTGATGTGATTGTGATTGATGATTTCATAAAGCAGCACAAAAAAAACGTTAGTTGTGCACGTGATGATTTATTTACCGATTCCATTTAGATTTTTAAAGGCAAATCTCCTAATCTAAGTAAAAATAGCTGAAACCAGTTTTAAGCAGAAATATCTGAAAAAGGATTCATTCAGTAAAAATAAAATTTTTATCAATTCATTAAAATAATTATGTACATCATTGTGACACAATAATAAAAGATTAAATGAAAGTGATTGAGGCAAATGAGAATTAAAGTAAGAGTTGGAAAAAACAGAATAAAAATTGAAGCAAAAGAAAAATTGAAATAATTTATTGTTAGGCATTTTTTTATTGTAATAGATAGAAATGTTTTGCTCATTTGTTCTACTTATAAATACAACGAATTGAGTTTAAAGCAGCCACACATACACATCAGGATTAATTAATCATAACTTATTATAAAGTTATAAAGTTGAAATATTTAAAGAGATTGAATTGAATATTGAATTATTTAAAGTCTATGTGACCAAAGCAATAAGTTCATAAATTGCTTTTATGGCCTTCACGTAATTTTATCATTAAAAATAATTTTACATTATTTTAATATATCCAATCCCTATGGCTTTAGATTTCTAATTCATGAATTTTATGCCTTTAAAATCATTAATGTTCATAGTTCATCTTATATGAACAATTTTGCTTTCTGATCTAAATAAGTATTAACGATATTTTATAATTTACTTTAAAGCCAAATTTATCGAATTTTATAAATTTTATTTTATCTAATTTCAATATTAAGTGATCATAATTTCAAACGGTAGTTCAGTATTCTATCACTTATTCCTAGAGAAATATCAAGTTTATATTAAATATTTTTCACTGTAAATAGAAAAAAAATGTCCTTTTAAATTTAAAATTTATATCTTAGTGCATAATTTTAAATACATACACATGAATGCCAAAATAATTTATACCCTCAAATAAATAAAATTTAATAATGACAAAATTGAAATATAATTTGGTAATTTCGTATTAGCTTCACCACAGCTAATTTTACTCCAAAGTATAATTAGCTCTTAATCTATAGTTAGAAAATTTCTTTTGCTAACTATGAAAATCATACTTATAAATATAAAAATATATTTTCTAATTATAATGGAATTTCTTTGAATTCAATCAGCTTTAAAAGCTCCGTTGGCTGATTAGCAGTTGCATCTCATCAGATAAAGACAGCTTTTTTTCCCTGCAATTATAATAGACTATATTCATAGCTTGTAAGTGATTTCTTCATACGTAAGTACCTAAGATTTTTATACTCCAATACTGAAAAATATTAATAAATATGAAGTTTGTGAAGCAATATTTTTAATTTTAAAAACTTAAATAATATCACACCAATTTATTCGTACTCATGTTTCCTAAATTAACTGATTATATATGTTTGGTTGCAATTAATTTTTCATGATCTGATTTACCTGATATTATCTTTTCGTATACTTTTATATTTACTAATAAATTGTGCAAACTGAGAAAGCTAATTTTTGATGAATTTATTATTTTACACCATTTTCCCTTATTATGTTAAAATTGTTTAATTTTATAAATGAGAAAATTTTTAAAATGGATTGCAGACTTTGCATTATTTGTGCGTATAAATATTTCATAAAATCGTGTATTTGTTATGCAATATATTGTTTTTGATTAATTATATGTAATAAAATTCCAAGTTATGCCAAAACTACCTAACAGTTATATTCCTGATAACAAACTTTGTGCAAAATCCCAATATCTTATGCCTGGCAACTTATTAACATTCAAAATAATTCCCTTGTTACTTCAACGAGTATTTCGACGTTTACTGTGTGGTTGTCATAGAAGTGGATGTATAATGGAAAGGCCTATGGTGGAGCATGAGGCGCTATTTAACAAACACATTCCTTACGTTTGCCGATTTTAAATAAAAATAAATATGGAACGATATGCTTCTTTGTAATTTATTCCAGCTATGCATTTATTTGTAACAAATTGAAAAGAAAAACTATTGAACCCTCTTAAAATTGGGGATATGTAAAATCTTAAAAATCGGTAATTTCATGCACTTGCAAATAGTATTTGAAGGCGTATAACAAGGAAATTGTGCATACTTCATTTTGCTGAAGTGAGAAATATTGCGTTGCCATTCCGATTGTAAATGTTTCATTTATGTTGGACTCAATAAACAAAGAAATATACCTTTATCTTTTTTTTTAAATTTCTTCATATTCATAGAGGATCGTTGACTGTGTGACATTTGTGTATGAGAGTAAATAGTATGATATTTGAAAATTTATATACTCGTTATAAATAAAAAATAATCAATCTCACAATTTCATTTTTTGTGGTCAACAGATTCTTATCAGTATTTTTATGAATAAACACCTTTAATAGTTTTATATTAAGTATGAACTTGGTGAAGTTCTCATCTCAGTCTCCATGCGAGTTACTTCTATATGATCAGGAGAAATATAATGATCATCTGCGTAAAAAAGTTTATCGGGATTCTCTTATTTTTTTTCATGTATTCATTTCAGATCATTTCACCTCATTCATTTCAGATGTGTGACATTTCCCAGGTTGGAAAAGAATAATAAGCTTATATTTTGGATGGATCAAACATGAATAAAATTTATATGAGTAAACTTTATGTTTACCAGACGCATATAAAATTCCTCATGTTGAGAATTTTTGTTCAGGTTTAAAGTTAAATAGGTTTGAATGTCTCTCTAAAGGGGTTATATTCTGTGCAAGTGTTAAGTTCAATTATCACAAGTGGCATTAAAAATGTTTCTGATTTTGATTGTTAGATTCAGATAATTTACAGAGTGAACAAATGTGAGTTAAATTCGATATGCTTGTTTTAAATGGTACCTAACTGTTCATTATATTAGGAACTTTTTTTTTTTTTTTTTTTTTTTAATTACAAGGATTAAACACATTCTTATGATGAACTCTCATTTTATTTTGTGATGATAATTTTAAAAACGTAGAGCATGTTTTGCACTCAAAATACATGTATATTAAGTTATACATAAACAAATGCATATTCTTAGTAAAGTGAATTCGTATTACAGGAATAAAATTTTCCAATTTCTTATTTTCGAAAAACCGAATTTTATTTCCCGTTTTTAGAATTTTTCAAAGCTAAAATAGAAGGACTTTTCTTATTAAAATGTTTCTTATTAAAAGTACAAGAAAACATAATTTTATATATACAATCTGCTATTCAAGTAAAAGAATTAAAAATGCATCTGTTAATTACAATATTTTTCCTGTAATTTATTCAGTTTGAATTTTATTCAGTTGGTACTTTATTCAGTCTGATCATTTTTTTACATAATTTATTTTCAGTTTTTTGTTCCTTTTTTTTTTGGATTATAGAAAGAGGGAAACTGAAAAGTTTTGAAGATCACATGCTTGATTCGTCAACATTGCAAGTCCATATAAATTAACACTCAGTTTTCTTCCATTACAATGACCTTGCCGAAAGCTATTTTTCCTTTATAATGTCAGAAAGTTCTACTGAGGACTTCTAAAAACTGAAAAAATAAGCCATGTTATGTAATTTGATTTTTTTATTTCAGAAATATTCAATATATCTCGTAACACTCTTCCGTAATTTCAGAACATTTTTACGAAAATTCTTTTTCGAAGCAAAAACCATAATAAATCCTGTAGTAAAATTCCCTTCACATTTCACAATGTAAGTCATTTTTGCATTTCTGAACATTATATTCTCTCAGGTATAATAGTTTGAAAATATGTGAAATTTAAAAAGATTGAAAATTTTCATATTTTTGTGTAATACATTTAAAATTTATCACAGTCACTGAACCTAAATACTTAGTTTAATAAAATAAAACAAGTAACTTCAAAGAGGAAGAAAATCTAACACTATAAGCCAAGGCACACATTTGATATAATTTATTCAAAAAAGCTTTATTAAATTGTCACTAAGTACAATAAGGAATAATGTGATGCAAAGTATTACTAACCATTCTATTTCCTAAGCACCACAACATGCACACTCATACATGTGTCTTCATAGTGTCAATATCGAAAAAGTGTGCATGAAATTGCAACGATTTTATGAACAAACCTTAAATAAGGAGGCGTGTTGGGATCAATTCATTTGCCCACTTCTTTGTATCTGTTTGCGATGGTTAAATCCACCTTAGTATAATCACAGACTTTAAAGTTTACAAATTTCTTTAGCGTTTAAAAATCAAACAAAAAATTTTAGTGTTCATTTGAAATCTTTCATACAACACAAAGTACATTTAGTTACATTTTCATATAGTAAATCTGCCTTTTTGGGACATTTTCTAATATATTTTATTAACAGGAATTGGAATTTTAAAATCATTTTTAATTTTTATTCTAAGTTCAAATTATAAGTAGTTTACCCTTACGTAAAATTAATTATTATCTAATATTACTGTGCTTAAAATTAGAAACCTTTCTTTCAGAAACATTTTTAAAAATTACATTGTTTTTAGTTATTAGGTTAAACAAAAATAAAAATCTAGATAAACTTGCTGTTATACTTCTTTTTTCATTTTGTATAACAATACTAGATTGCATAACCATCGCAAGACTAATTTTGATTTTTTTTTTTTTCATTGTTTGCATTTTGACTTTATTACATACGCAGCAACTTTTCTACAGTATTTAACATAGTTTGTAACATAGGTGTACAGTATTTAACATAGGTGTGATTACCCCCTGTATTTAACTCAATCATTTTATCTCAGTACTCGGGATGACCTACGTTATCTATGACTGCCAATTGAGTCCGTATAACTAAAAACTGTACCTAGTTGATCAACATCCCCTGTCTTGTAACGAGCCAAAGAATTGAGGAGTTTTTTACACAAAGTATAAATATTGATATTAAAAGTACACATTTAATTTACATATAGTGCAGAAAAGCAAAGTAATAATCATAAATTCTTAATTTAGTTAATTATATTTTGCTCTTACTTGTTTTTTTCAGTTCAAAGAAACATTTCTTAAATGTTTTATAATGTTATAACTTTATATTTGCTTACTTCTTTTATTATCATACCAAAGTATTTGCTATTCCTTAGCTTTATCAACCTTTTATATGCAAGTGCTTATTATTGCTTAAAATTAAGGATGGAGATCCCATAAATTTTATTTTTATCATTAATAACTATGCCCATATTTATTTCAAGAGCTTGAAAAGCCTCTCTCACTGGCTATCAAATGATATTAATGTTTCCTGTCAAAAAACTGAATCAAACTCTTCTATAGAGTGCATCCACTGTCTTGGATGCATTTCTCCAACATTAAGTTAAAAAGTAAGCTTGCATGTGAATCCTATTGGACTCACTGAAGTAAAAATAGTTTTGGATTTTCATTCATTATCTTCCTGACATTTTTTTCTGATTTTGGTTGTTGCACTTTATTTTACTGTACTATAAATGAAATCATGATTATACATATTTTTATCATTATATTTTTAAATATGTAAAGTAATTTCCGTTAATCTGCGCTTTAGGTCCCCTACTCTGCCAACTTGGCGATAAATGCACCAAGCGTGGTAAACCGAACGTTTGTATACCTAATGAGCTCTTTATAGCAACCTCCATAGGAAATAATTTGCGCTTTTTCGCGCATGCTCATTAATTGGTTTTTTTTTTTTTTCTTTTAGCATTTTCATTGGTCGTTAATTAGTTTCAGTTTGAAAAATCGGGTATTTTCATTGGTTGCTGATTAGTTTAAAACCGTTAAAAATCGTATTCCATTATCGCCATGGCAACAGCGTTTTTGAAAACGCGCCAAGTACGAGACCCACAGCACACTTTCGCCAAGTTGGCAGAGTAGGGGACCTAAAGCGCATTTTCACCGTAATTTCATATTTTGAATGTAAATATTAAAGTTAAAATGAATGTGAAGATTTACGTTATTAATGACTGATAAATTTAATAACTTAATTATTTATAAAATCTAGTATGTTTCTAGATAGAATTAATGCTATTTTAAACTTAGTTACTGTTGACCAAGTAAATACAAGAAGTGAAATATTTTGATATATGATAATTACTTTTTATTTATAAGCTCATAATTTTATGTAGTAATTTATTTAGAGTCTTTTTACCTCTATAAAGCATTTTTATTTTTTTTCAAATTTTCAAAATGACACTTAACTTTTACTGTAATTAAAAGAATCATTCTTCTTTTTATAAAAAAAAAAGTCATTACTATATCATTAAGACTCTCATCTAAAATTTTTGGCCCAAATAATTTATAGTTGTTTCTATGTATATTACACTCATTTTGTTTGCCACAATGAAATCTAACCTTAAAATAAAAGTATAATGCTGTAAATATTTAAAAAAATCTCAAAAATAACTACTATAAATTTTCCTTTCAAAAAGGACCAGATTCCTTTTACAATGCTAAAAATTAATATTTTCTTCAGTTGTTTTTGCAGATAAATGTAACAAAATTATTCTTTTCATTAGTAATTGAATATATTCTAATAAATGTAGAGTTCTTTAAACTACTTAGATCAACTTAGTAACTTAGATCGATAACAGTTGTGACATTCATAATCAAATGAAAACTGATCTTTAGTTGTAAATATTTGACTTTATGTCACTTATTTCCTAAAATATCCTCTTGCTTTCATTCTTATAAATAGTTTCTCTTCTATAGGAGGTTTATTTTGCGAGCTTAAAACTGCTGACATTTCCCTCAAGAAATTTAAAGAGAATTTATAGGAGAAGAACAGATATAATGTCTTTATTTTCCTTGTGTATTATTGAAACTATTTCTATAATTTTGAAATTTGTGTTATCTTTTTGGGTTCAGAATTTGACCATTCTGTCTAACTATTTCATGAGATTTTTCATAAACTTTGAGTAATGTGTGCTTTTACCTTCAAAACTTTCAATACTACAAAATTTTTTCTTTTAATAAATTTAATATCTCAGATAATAAATAATAAATATTTAATATCTCAGATAATATTTTATTTTATTTAAATTTATTGAATTTTTTTTAATTCAATTGTTTTTGACTAGTGTTCGAAAAAAGTTGTATTCATCAATCTATAGGAGTGATTATTTTTATTAACAATCTCATTCAAATAAATTGTTATTTACCTAAAAAAATTCTCATTTCATTTTAAAATATTAAATTAATTATTTATTTTTTCAGATTTGTCAATATTCATTTATTCTATGGAAAAAGTAATATTTTTTATAGATAGCTACTCAGACTTCTATATCTTTATTCTTATACCTTAACTTCTTTATTGGAATTTTTTGATATTCTTATATTTGCCTTGTCTCTTCTAAAATAATTTTGCATAAGTTAATTGCGATTATCAAAGTTTAAAGTAAGAAATTCATAGTTCCACTTATAGTTAATATTTCCAATATAATTATTTAAACTCAAATTTTTCTAAGATTAATGTTGCGCGCAACAGTCACCAAACATCAGCGTAATTGTAAAATATTTCTTCTCACAAGTTGTTTATCTGGTAAATATTGAAATGAATCAATTAGTAATTATTCACAAACATAATTAAATCATTTCAAATATCTCATCTTAATTATTTCATTAACAATACAATCACTGTGAAATATATTTTTATTTAAGACACATAACCACTCATTTCATTTCATAATAGTTGTATTTAAGCTAAATCTGTTTAACCAAATTGAATAATTCTAACTATGAACAATTAAATATAAATATAAAAATATTTATAATCCTTTGAATTAATTTAAATATTTATAAATTTTACATAAGTTAATTGTGATTATTAAAATTTAAATTGAGAAATTTGTGGTTAATTAATAATTTTAATCAACATAGAACCATAAATCAGATAAAAAAAACAAATGCAATAATTTACATTGATTATTATTATTATTTTAATATTCATATAAGTGTAGAAACTTAATAAATTAGCCATACATTATTTTAACATTTGCATGATATTTTTCATAAATTCACTACTCATAAATTATTGTTTTGAGCTCGGAAACGTGAGCCACGCTTACCACACTATTGGAGAGGCAGTTTCGCTGAGTATAGTTTCGGAGTTTTCATGCTTCAAGTATTCTTTTGCCTTCCGGGCAGATGAATATTCAAAATTAATTGAATAAATTTAACAAGGTATTTAATGTTTCTTCTCTCGTGTAACATTTCTCTGAACTGTGCTTTGAGTGACTTAAGACTTACTTCCGTGATTAACAATCTTGCTGAGTTTCTGACTGGAGCGATTGGTCACACTCTTTTAACCACCTTCAATTTCAGATGAACCATCGTGGCGTAACATAAAATTAATGTTATTTCATTCATCACCATTGCACTTGAGAGCTACTTTAGCAGACGATATATGAAAGGGTTGATAGCCATTCATTCACCAGACTAGTGCTGAAAGAAAATAATTTTAGAATACTATTTTTCATGTCTTAGACATCATTTGTGAAAGGATTTTTATGTCATGAAGTAAATTCAGGCTATTTTTGTAGCTGAAATTCGTTACATATTTTTGCAAAATATTTAACAGAAATGTGCATTTTTTACTACTTAAATTCAATTATTTATATCATCAGTTTTATTGCCAACCTTTATATGAGATTTCAAAGAATAAAATATAGTATATTTTTTATTCAAAATAAAATATGCATACTGCATCCTTTAATTTTACGTATATGCATTAGTTTTGGAGAAAATAATATAAAAAGTACTTCTATAATGTATGGTAACACATATTTCCTCTTAGTTCACGGCTGTATTTTCATGGTGACTTAGAAAGAGTAGAAAAGAAATAGATATAGAAAAAGAATAAAATTGTTCTGAATTCAATTTTCATATGTAATACATTTAGTTATAAATATTTAATAAAAATTAGTTTAAAAAATTATGCAAAGTGCTATCCAGGCTTGCAATATGTCGAGTGCCATCCAAGTTTGCAATATGGCATGTGCTGCCCCCCTTTTCCAATTGAACCATAGTTTGGTGTGGTGTACACACATGCCATTGGAAACCGTTTATAGGGTTGGCAACCATCCCTCCTCCATTCACTCAAGTAAAGGGCAAAGACAAGAGAGGGAGAAAGATAAAGTACATCCATGCCGGAACCGGGATTCAAACTCAGAACCTCAATAACAGAAACCAGGGACGCTGAACGCTAGACAGGTTGGACGACGGTTCATATGAATGACTAGCAGATATGCTTTTACAAATTGATATTATGAATATGCATAAAAAACAATGTTTTAAAGTTAAAGAGATGCATTTTTTAAGTCCGGGTTCTCCAACAGAAATTCGACCAATGAGACATTTATCTACCAAGATACTATTTTTCAATCGGACTAGAATGGAATGATAATATTTTACTATAAAGTAGAGAAGCATTTCTTTTCAACTTAATTCTAAAACTGGCATTTCATTATCAACAATTAGGAATGTTAATGTACTTTACTAATGATATATTAATTTAGTTTTCTTGTGTGAGAGAAATGGCGAATAAAATACCTAAAACGTATTGAGCAATCTTAAATACACTTCATGCTAACGACCATCATTAATAGTCGAGCATGCTTTTTAAATGCACATAAACAATTATTAAAGGAAACAAAAATACTATTTAGCATGGAAAAAGAGACTTCGAGGTTTGTATTTGTTTAGTATGTGATAGTAATGGTATGCTTTTCTAAATTTTTTCTGACAATTCCTCTTCAGGATACAGTAAGAAATATCACGCATCTCATTAAGAACTAAATTTTCTAAATTTAGAATGGTTCAAGTTTAAAGTTCAAAGCTAGGCTCTATATAATCATTTCTGGTGATGAGCGGGGTTCAGAAAAGAACTGAATATCACTCAACGGATTTTTTTTTAAAAACAATGTTCCATTGGTCTGAACAGGATCATTGTTGCACATATGAAAACGCAATATTTAAAGCCTTATTTTTGTTACATCAGTGTCAATTATTTTTCTTCCATTGTTTGAAGACATTTTTTGACGAATGTATAGAAAGCATTCATTTATGGTTCATAATGTGTTACGTCATTGCATGACCATACATTTGGGCAGTTTTCCTATATTCTCATTTTCAATTGTTTGCGTTTATCGATTGCATCTTGATACTAATTCAGAAGTTGTTGACCTTCTTTTACTAAAATCGTTTAATAGTTGGTTGAATATTCCAAACTAAAATGACGCTTCTATCTGGTAATAAGCATTTTACTAACTCTGGATAACCTTGAAAATAATGAATCTTATAGGGATACTATGTTGCATATGGTGTAAGATATCTATAGTCAAAATACAACAGAAATTTTCATTATCAGATTATGGATTACGCCTTATGTTTCTCATGATCATTTTTTTTAATGAAATATCCTCCATTTTTAATGAAACTTTATCTTACATCACTTTTGCATAAATACTTTTACTTTTGATTTTGCATTACAGTCGGAATATTTTTTAATTTTAAGTCACATTTTGAACTCCAGAAATAACTTACAAGGATAAATTTTAAAATTGAACCAAAAGAAAATGCATTAAGCAAATTTTAGAGCAATAATTTTATAATGTCTCTTATCATATCAAAAAAGCAGTAACTACTACAAATGTTCTATGCATTAGTTGAATAAATAAAAACTGAACTTAAAAGAATATTCAATTTTTCAATACATTCATTTAATTTACATTTGTTTTATATGGAAAACAAAAGATGTATTTAATCTTTACAATTATTAAGAAGATGTCTCCTCTCCAATATTGAATATTCTCATGTATTACACGTCAATGTCTTATAAGATAAAATTAAAATCATATATTTAAGAAATTAAATTATAAAAGCAATATATTTCAATAGAAGAAAACAAAGTAAAAAAAAGTATAATTTATTTAAAAAATTACATTTCTTAAAATAAGAACACCACCGGAACTCTAGCAATTTATCACAACTAAGAATACATATTAGTACAAAAAAAATAATTATAATTTTCAATGGTGCCATAAATTTTTCGAATTATTAACGTAAATCTATTTCTATCATATTTAGCTTACATATAACTCATAATTTTATGAAACAATTCACATTGCTATTTAAAATTTAAAGTTAAATAAATATTTTAAAATAATAGCAAATCAATAAAATTATTTCTTAATTATAAATTATGAAATAAAATTTTCATAGATTGTTTATTTTAATAATAGTTTTAAAGAAATATTTATTTAAAATGTTAAATGAATGTCAGATATTTATCCCTTTTACAAAATTTCAATTTTATTAAACTAAATTTGTTAAATTAAATTATAAAAAATATCTTGCTAAATTGCTCACAATTATGTAATGTAAATAATGCATAATAATTTAAATTAACGACATTTCAGCAAACAATTAGTTGTCGATTAAACACCAGTCAATAATCTATGGCTAAGAATATTGTCTTGAAAGTATAGAAATCTAAAAAGAAGAAAGACGTTTGTATAGGAATCTAAAAAGAAGAAAGACTTTTGTATAGAAATCTAAAAAGAGGAAAGACTTTTGTATAGAAATCTAAAAAGAGGAAAGACTTTTGTATAGAAATCTAAAAAAGTTGTTAAGAATTAATGACTTCCTAATAATTCTATTGTGACGCGAAACATTATTGAGTATTTTATTATCAATTCATTACATAATTCCTTTATATATTTTTACTAGAAGAAATTCTTATTCTTCAATAATATTAACAAAAGATATTTTTTGCCAACTGGTTACTAAAAGTCTACTCGTGAATGTTTCTTTGCATTCCTATGTTCTAAATACAGGCTTCTCAAAATAATTAAATCATTTAAAATAAAAGTTTCTATATAATATTTTTATCTCAGTTAAGAATTGTTATTCTCACATTTTAATGATATTTTCAATGATTAATGAAATTAATAATGTAAAAAATATTTAAAAAATTGTTTTTATCATATGAAAATTTTGCTAATAAAGCTACTTAAGTAACATAAAAAACTTAAGTAACATAAGTAACTGCTGCTTAAGTAACATAAACAACTTAAGTAACTGCTACTTAAGTAACATAAAAAACGAAACACAGAAAATTTTATTCACTGTTGGTGATAGTTATATATTATAATATTAATGTGAAAAAAAAGATATTAGTTAGTTCCATAGCATTTTATGAAAACTTCTTTCAAATTTAAGTATAAGTTTATTTGATATGGCAAAATTTAAGATTTTTTTATTTTTTTTTTATTTTTAAGAGAAATTCTGTATAATTTAATTTCAGTCATAATTTTCCATGAAAATTATTTATTACTCAAAATTTTGTAATCAATGTTAACTTTTCTTTGAATTTAATGCTAATTTCTAACTAGAAGTTAACATTTCAACTTGCCATTATTTTAAAAATGTACGTAGATAACTTCCAAAGTACATATCGTAATGACGTAAGAATGTTCGAAGAATTTAACAGACAATTGAGAAATAGGATTCATTTTCCTTTTTTTATCAGTAAAATCATTCCGCATTATCCTTATCTACAAATGAATAAAAATGTTTACTTGAAAACATCAGAAATTTTTATTGTTGAGTTCTTAAATGCCAAGATTATTGTCGAATTAAGATGAAATTTAAAAGCAAATGATATTATCTTACGCATTATCATTTAAAGCATGGTAATATACAATTTTTAAATACTTGATATAAATACATCATACATTTTCTCACTTACGTAAATAAAAATGTCAGCATTAAATTATACATAAAATATTTAGTTGAAGGTAACTCTACATACACAAAATAATTCAGTAAAGAGTAAGTTTGGTAACACAAGTTTTATTTTTTCATCTTATTTACGACATTTTTACAACAATTTAATTTATTTTCACTATTCCAAGTGTTCTTAAAATTGTGAGACTTATAAAAACTTAGCGTTTAAAGTGGTAACCGAATACGTGAACTATTATAATGAAGATTAGATCACGTCGTCCTAGTAAGGTACTCGATATACTCTACATAGGTGAGAGTTGGAAGATGCAATTATAGAACATCCAAACATTTTTAATATGCACTGTATCTATAATTTTGATAAGAAATAATAAGTTTATATTTATTTGTAGTTATAACGTATTCTTGCATTGTTAGATATATATTTATCAGTGAATTTTACCAGTCAGGTATAATGCACAAATTCATCTAAATATGAAACATAATTTTTTAGTTTTTTAGTTGATTAATATTTAGCAGAAATTTTATTTTATATCTCTAAAGGTACTGAGAGCATTGAAATATTTCTTGTTGTTGTTGTCGTGTGCCAGCCAGGCCAGCAATATGGGGTGCGCTGCTCCACTTTTCCAACTGAACCCTATTTGGTGTGGAGTCCGACTTCCTCAGTACACACATGCCATAGGTACCCGTTTATAGGGTTGGCAACCATTCACACACAAAGAAAGGACAAAGACAAGAAAGAGAGAGAGAGAGTACATCCATGCCCGAGCCAGGATTCGAACCCAGGTCCCACCCATCTGTAGTCAGGTACGCTAACCACTAGACAGGTTGGACGGCGAAATATTTCTTAATCAATTGAAATGACTATCAAAATGATAAACTTAACTTGAACTGTCGAATTGGGTAGCTTTTAATGCGATTAAAGTATGAAATGAAAGTATAGCATTGTTTTAATATGAAACGAAATGAGGATGAAGAATTATAAAGGAATAAAATAGTGCAGTTAAAAAATTAATTTGTTCAGAGCCCTACTATCTGGGGTTTCTAAAGACACATTGTTGGAAAGGAATATCCGAAGGCTTAGATCATATTTCAAATGCAATTAAAAAGGTTTGTTTGTATAATTGTTCTGGATACACATTGATTTAGAGTTCGTTCCCTTTTTCTAAATCCATTCGTATAAACAAGTACGTCAATGATACTTTTGTAAACTGCGACAGCAGTTATTGTATTGATTGCTAGTGAGAACATAAATATGTAAAAAAAAATGAGGATTATTAAGAAATTTTATAAAACGGGAAGAATTTTGCTACATTCACTATGCTATTTTCTAAGATAATGGTTAACCCTTATGTTCACCATTTATATTAAAAATATTTTTATTAAAATATGCTACAATGCAAGAATTTTACTGTAAATTCATGTATAGTGAAATCTACATTTAAAACTTTATTTCAAAACTATTTAAACATACGCCAAAAACAAAATCTGGATAATATTTACACTAATAATAATAAAAATCTATAAATAAAATTTAGCAAAGTACGCAAAAAAAAACATAATTGTTATTGCAAATTTGAAAAAAATTATCTAACAACTCTAGTGAAAAAAATCTTGCAAACTATGAAGTTTAATTTACAATATATTCAATTGTTTACTTTAATAAATCTTTTTTTCAAATATTTATAAATCTGCTTCATGTCGCAAAAGTATTTGTTTTACCAATAAACCTGTAGTATTGTTTTTAAATTATCAGAAAAATGTGATTATTTATACTATAATTAGGAAATTTAATTTAATATCTAAATCGATACTCAAGTCAAATTATTTATTGGCAAAACTATTTTTTCCATCAGAAAAATACATAAATGAGTACAAATTTTCATCATGAAAATTAGAATTAAGAAATGAAATTATATTTTTATTTTATACCATAATTTTCAAATTAACTATTTTTAAGATATTAGATATTATTATGAAAATATTTGATTATTTAGAATGAAATGTTGCTAAAAATGTTTACAAATATATTTCAATTTATTTGTTTAGTTAAAGTTTTTATATATAAGATTGATAAGTACTATAAATGATATCTCATTTGTGACACAAAAATTAAGGAAAAGAAAATGCATTTCGAAAATGAAATAGTCATTTATCATTATAATGAAATTAAAAAATCATTGTAATAGAGGTTTTAGGGTAGTTTTCCATTTACAATCAATAAATATTGAGTAATTAAAATCTAAATGTATTATGATGCGAAATTTATAACTAAATTAGAATTAAAAATCAAACAAATTTTTCATACTAAGAGAATTATCCACAAATCATTGACGAATGCTAACATCATTTAGTACCTTCGACTCTTGTGTGAATCATAATGCATTTTTAGACCTAAGTCAACATTTATCTTAAAAGAAATACCCCATGATATGTATATTGAACATTCATTTAATTTCAATAATTTTCAGAATTTTTTAACTTGAGAATATTTTAATTTTATTATCTCTGTCTCTGGATCAAATACATATTTCCGATAGTTTTAATAATCTCAATTTTTACTCGTACTATGAAAAAATATAAATGCATAAAATTAGAACATTAATATAATTTACAAATATAATTTATCTTTAATGAATGAAATTATTTCTTATATCTGATGCTGATTCATTTCTAAAGTACCAAAATATATAAAAAAAAAGTTTATATTTTAGACTTATTTTACGCTTAAAATTATTGCTGATGCAATTTTAGAATACAAATATACTACTCAAATTCTTCAAACTAGATGGTTTAGATGTTATTCCCCTTAGGAATTAATCATTAGGTGTAACACTATATGGAATATTGGTTGTTGCCAGATATTATTTTTAAAACCAAAAGTTCCCTTACAAACCATCAAGAATGCTTCTCATTCATTCATTTTACCAGGACATTTCCTGTTTCCCTTTGTAAGAAAAGTTTTAGAAAAAAAATCAACCACATTTTAAAGCTACTTCTTTTATCGTTGTTAATTCATTAATTGAAAAAATGTGGTCTTTCCGAAATCTAGTTTTGAAAAACCAAGGAAAAGGAATGATTTTGCAAAAACTATTCTCTCCCTTGAAAAAGAGATAGGAGTGGAGTGAAGGGAGTCCAAATTCACCCCTTCAAACTTTTTATCTCTTATTTAGCAAATGAATCGTGGCGAAGAATTGAGAACAGTTTTAAAACTTTTGGGTCGATTAGGAAGCCTCTTGCTGATGCGTGTATTTTGTGTTTTATTCTGCCATTTCCCCTTTTTTTTCTATCTACATCTTTAGGGCGTGTTTTTATCTTTTTTCATGGCTAATGGCAGGTTTTTAATTTCTTTTCAGTTTGATCCACCTTTTAAAGTTAATAGTTGAGATTTTAAGCGTTTTTCTCCTTCGTCTTACTGCTCTATTGATGAGGAAATAATATGAGAAAAAGATCCGGTTAACATATGTCGCTCTAAACATGATATTACGAATTCCCTACATTCCAGAGTTACTACTGCTCTTAAATCTGAGCAAATTCCTTGCAGTAAAAAGTTATATGGACTAGTTTCAAAGTTGCTTTGAGTGTGTGATTTATTTTACGATATTTTTTTACTCTCAAAATAAATTTATAACAAAAATATTCTTTTGAGAATTAGGAATACATTTTTAAAAATATTTTAATTACTTATAAATATTTTTAAACAAATAAAAAAAAGTATTTAATTTTAATACATAAGAAATTAACATTTACTTTTGAAATGATGAAATGAATGTATACAAATGAACAGATAATGAATAATATAGTTTTCTAATTCTTAGATATTGTTATCATCATACAAAAACAATTTACTTTAAATCGATATATATATATATATATATAGTGGGAAAATTTTCCATGTGTTTGTAAGTGAGCCATAAGTAGAAGATTTAATGTTTTCACCTTCAATTCTGTTGTTAGCATATTACATAATCCCCTTGGTCTGAATATATGCCGATTAAGAAACAATATTGAAGCAGTTGTCCCTGAGAAATTTCCCTTACGTTCAACATAAAAATATAATGCAACACAATAAAAACACAAAAAATAAAAATTTGTTTGTAATTTTAAAACTTTATTACAAATAATGTCTCCTCCTGAAAATTCTCAAATTACTAAAAGCAGGAATTAAACATATTTAATTTGAAAATTTTTTGCAGTATAAATTTCCGATATTTAGAACCAAAAAGATATTAAAATTTATTTGATTTTAATAACTTCTTTATTTATTTCCTCAATATATTCAGTTTTTTAATAACTCAATAATAATATTTCATCAATTATTTGAATATTTTCTCAGCTTAATAGAAACACATGTAATCCATTAATATAAATGAGTGAAAGTCAAATCTTCTCTTAAATATGTACAAATACACAACAAATATTATATAAAATAATGTAGAAATATAATTCATGAAGATTACTAATAAATTCCTTAAGCAATATCTGTGAAATTTGATAATACAATTTCTAGCAATTTTAGTATAACCATGTAGAAATAAAATCAAATGTAATTACTAATTATAGAAACAGAATTATTATACGATAGATATTTTTGAAAACAAAACATTATACAATTAAATACAAAACATTTGATATTAAATTTATAATGAATTATGTAAATTTAAAATTCATATTTTATAAAAATACCATATTCCATTTATATATTCTTCAGTAATAAAAATATACCAATGAAGTTATTCATACGAAAGTATTGATCCAAAAATTTTATATTTAGTACATAATTTAAAATATATTAAAAAATTATATTCATTTTTATTCAAATAAAATAAATGTTCCTTATTTGTCTTTATAATTTTGTTATAAATATCCCATCATTATTTGAATTGTTTAGTTGCTCATAAAAACACAAAGTTGTAATTGTTCACAAAAATAACTGCAAGTCATTAGAAAAAACAAAGAATAAGTTATAACAATTGGCTGCGGATACCAACACATAATACTTGATTTTTTAAGTATAATTTAGGATAAAAAATGGATTACTAAAAAAAATTATGTACTATATTATTAATACGTCCCAAAATAATTTCGGAAGAATTTATCAATTTGTGCAACTGCATTTTGAGTTTTATTTATTTATTTTATTTTTTTTTTTTTTGTTCATTTCATTTGGGATTTAAATGTATTTTGAAAAAAAAGATTTATACATGTTGTCATGAAATTTTTTTTGTATCACTAATTTTTAACTGGCAAAAGATCGATTCAAATATTAATTGCTTGTAAATAAATTGAAATATATGTTATTGTAGCCACAATTATATTTCCTCTATATCGTATAGTATTGCAGATATATAAATAGAATTCTCGGAAAACCAAAGCTCATTCACAAATATATATAATTTTTAATTTCAAATAACTCTTGTTTCTTTTAATATGGCATCTATTATTATTGTTCATTTGTTGTTTATTTATCTATTAACTGCATAAAATACTAAGTGGAAATTCACATTGGACAATGTGGATGGTTTGGTGATTATCTGAATCGTGAGTGTAATTGGTTAATAATAAATAGTTTTGATAAAATAGGGTACTAAATGGTTTCGTGAAAAATTGTGCGATAATATTGGTGGTTAAATTTAATATCTGGTAACCTGGTATTATCAACATTTTAAATATCGTAGTTTTAGAATTGCCCTTATGTTATAAGCCCTTAGGTGCCTATTTTGATGTCAAAAATGGCCAAAAAATCAAGAGGTGTAAAGTGAACTTTTTCCCAAAAAAATACATAAATAAATCATTAAAACAATAGCATCCCCGATGTAGTTAAGATGTTATAACAACATTCACCTTTCTGCTAGGTTGAGTCAAATGAAAATGGTGGCTTTACACGTGACTTCTTCATACGGATTAAGAATTCATTACTTCTTAACCCGAACAATGAAATGGGAGCATTTTTTCAGTTCAACATATTATTTTCTTCAAAAAGTAAAAGACTCATATCTCATCCGTTACTTTGAAAAGTAAAATAACAAAGGAATTTATAGATTTCACAAATGCAGTCGAATACTCTTTGAAAATCAAAAATACAAACACACTTGTACACATAGAAACATATCAAAATACATATAACTAGTCATAACAACTTAAATATTTCGTTTAGAACTTTAAGTGTAAAATTTATATTATTTGAAATTTGTATTACTTTAAATGATATTTTTTAGAAACTTTGAGACTAATATAAAAGAATTGATTATTTCTCATTACAAATTAATACTTCTCTGATTATAAAAATTATTTATAAATGAAATTATTATTATTTTGATAAGTTTACATTACTTTAATCGACTTGGTATGGAGTCCCAAAATCAAGAATTAAATTACACAAACTTCTTGAATTCATAAGAAATAAGAATATATGTACTTGTTCATTGAGTAAAAAGTAGAAAATATAACGATTGTATCATGTTCTTTTTATAAAACAGGACAATTAACTATCAAAATAAATCTTGAAAAAATTATATTCAAATATTTTACAAAATTTTACGTAATTCGATTGTATTTAATAATACTTTTTTTACATGCAAAAATCTCATTTTTACATGCCAAATTAATAATAATAAAAAAATCTCATTTTGAAAGTTTTTACCAAAAAAACATATTTTTAATAAATTTCAAAAACATGATTTCTAATGTTCTTCGCAAAAATATATAAAGATATTTTTTGTAAACAAAATTTTGAAGCAAATATTTATCTTAAAGATGTTAAAAAAGTATTCCCAAACAAAAATGAAATTTAAGAAACATCTAACGTAATATTTAAGATAAGTATCTTGTAACGAATCACTTATTGAACCCATGGTTAGGTTTAAAAATATTTTAAACTAATAAATTAAATAGAAAATCATGTTAAAATTTCTGCTTTAGATATAATGTGTTTTATAGGTACTTTTCAAAGGAAAAGCAGTTTAAAGCTATCGAGAATATATAAATATCAAGGAACACACATGTGTGCATATAAATGAAAAGTATTTAAGAAAACCTGAGAAAAAAGCTGAAGAACATTTGTATGAAAAAAGAGCTCTGATTTTCATGATATTGACAAAATTGGCTGGAGAAATTGCTGTTTAATAAATATATATTCAATCTGTTTTAGTCACATCATTATACTACAGCAAAACCTGTCTGTCTGTGTTATAATTTTCAGTTTATAATAAGTTGTTTGAAAATAACTCGTAGTCATATTTATTTGAAAATTCTTAAGGCATTTTGTGGCCTATTGTTCTTGCATATTGAGGTATCCATGTGCATAAACATCTCCTACTCCATATTTACAGTGATTTATTGACTTCACATGACAGAGCTCTGAACATTTTAACAGATATACATGAATGTAAATTGAGAATTACTTTTTCATAAAACTTTAATTTCATTCGGATCTGATGCAAAAGTAACCAATAAATCAGAATAATTTATCTGAATGTTATTGATTTAGATTTTTTGGTGGTAATTATACACTGGTTAGTTTTTGGAAGTTTCTAGAATATAGTACTAAGTTATAATCAAGAAAAGGTTCTGTAGTATAAATAATTTGGTTGTTGATAACCTAATAAATAATAAAAATCAAAAGTTTTATTAATTTTTATAAGGAAAAAACATATTTATATTAACCATTCAAAAGGAACATATTGATTTTCTCCAAATATAACCACATTTTACGAAAGTAATTACATTTTATTATTAAAAATGCAATGTAACCATGAGTTATTTTTTAAAAAAAGATTAAAGCCCTTAATATTTTTTCTGTCTTAGGCAACGTATTTAATTCATTTTTTAAATTGGTTTTTATCGATGCATTGAATGATAAATATATATTTCAGATTCAATTTTCTACAAGCTCTTAAAATTAGGTAATACCTTTTTCAATGTAAACATATAAATAATTATTATGTATTTATTTTAATATGTTTACTCATTTAAATAATTTTAATGTTTCCAATAAGAACATTTTCCATGAGAATAATGCTGATATTACTGGGTAATACTTGTTTAGAATTTTATTCGTTTGAAAACAATAAAGTATAATGTATGAGAAGAAAAGTGCTCTTTTTGCCCATTCTAATGTTTGTAAATAATGATAATTTTATGTTAAATTAAATTTTTAACTAGCTGTACCCTTTCACACGTTGCTGTAATTAAAAAAGGCAGTTTTGATTCGACAAACAAAATTTATTAATGATTAAACGTATACAATATATCAAAATGAAAATTAACAAAAAAATAATCCCTACATGTGTGTTATTTGAAAATAACATATGTACAAAACATAGCTTAACACATAATTGACAGTAGAAAAAACATGCTTCTTCACTTGTGATATTAAACAATATTGAAAATGCATTTCAATTGAACAATAATTTTGTAATTATTAAATATCATTATGAAATGAATGATATTTGACGACTGATGCTGAACTTTATCTTAGTAGTGCTTGTAAATATACAACATTTTTTGTTTTCCTATCTGGTGCAAGAACAAATACATTTAGTGGTTTTCCAACTGGTGAACATCCAACGTACGTGGGAAAAACATGGATTTATCAAATTTAATCCACACACGTGCAATGAGTTTCCATGTGTTTTGTTAATGGTCATTGCAAAGGCTAGTCGTACAGGAAACCGTAGACGTTTGAATTCAAATGGAGTATTCGTTGGTATTATGGAAATGCATTGTAGTTGTACATGCTTCCCTTGGTGTTTTCCATGTAAATTGGTTGCCTAGTCCCATCGCATAGTCCCGGAGAATTTATATTTTGTAGATTTTGAGATTGGGGAACCAACATTCAAAGGTATGGCATTCTTGTTACCTCCAATGAATTTAAAAATTCCATTGGATAATTAACTGACTCATCATGATGGACAACAGTATCAATGAACTTATATGTTGTTTCTTCATCAGGTATGTTTATTTTGAATTGTGCAATTAATGCAATTCAAATGAATGTTTTTGGCTGCCTATATAGCACGTTCACTAACTCATTGATTATTTTTATAATTCTGCGATAAATTTGAAAATACTTTGATATTCAATTCTTCAATGGATTTTACAATGTGTCAAAAGTTTTCTAGTAATCTAATACAGTGTGTTTATTCGTCCGTTTCCCTTTTACCATTCCCAATATATATTTTACAATTTTGCCAATTTATTATCCTCAATAATAGTTTTGGAAATCGTTCAAAAGATTCATCTTGTAATTGAACACGCATATTGGTCTTTTTTCTCCACATACCGTCATAACACTGATGATTTAAGATACACATATTTCACATCACATTCATTTAAGATACACATATTACATCACATTCAGCACATGCAGATTTTCATCTGCATGTGCTGAATGTGATGTAACTGATAGAGTTTGACAAAAATCACCAGCTAGCAAAATGAATGCACTACCATAGAGCTGCTCATTTCATCTCAAACCTTTTAATGTGCGATTGAGTGCTTCCAATGAGTCCTTGTGTGCCATGGTGCATTCATCCCCTATTATAAGCGGACATTATCTTAGTACTCATCCCAGAATATTCGCTAATATTACTTGTTGGTGTTTCAATTACCTGCATATTTAATGGAAATTTCAATGCCGAACTACCGTCAAAAAGAATTACTACAATACCAGATGAGGCAATAGCAAGTGCAATATTATTTTGTGATCTTATATTTCACAGAATAACTGAAATCTGAAAAGTTTTGCCAGTGTTTTCATGTGCATCTAAGAAATATAAACCACAACTCTTTATAGATATTGCATTTACAATTGGGTCATATGTTGTTCTAATAGCAATTTCGGCCGATTAATTCGAACAAATGTTTGTAATTCTTTAACATGGAAAAGCGTTTCTCGTTGTATACCACGATCGAAAGTGTCATGAAAGATATACTTGGAGCAATCATTCCCAATTCTGTCAGTGATGTTTGGCTATTGTCATGCATACATCCTTAATTAAAGACAATGATTCATTTTATATATTTGATTTAAATGGAATGCTGGTATTATCATTTATTCTGCGCATGCGATGTAAAATGTCTTCACTCATATCGTCTTTATATTTTTCCCAAAGATCCTTTGGATTAACCTGAAAACATTTAATTAGTATGATGGAAAATAAGTGTACGCGTCTGCTGTGGTTGAGTTGTATTAGAAGCATCAGCGAGTGAAATAGCCCAATGAGCGTCGTTTTCTAAGAGAATTAATTTCTGGTAAGCCACATGAAATGTAGCACACACATGGCCATTGACTGTTTCTAATTCTTGGAAAGATGTTGGTCCACGAACAATGATTAATAATAATCTGCAGAAATTGTGCAGAAATGTCATGAAGATCTGTTAGTATCCAGTTAATAAGAGCTCTTTTATTTCACCCTATGCTGCGTTGCATGTAAATGTGATAAAAAAAAATCTAGACGACCATATGCATCAACATACATCATCGCATTCTATGTACATCCATGGATGATGTCTTGGGCTGCCTGTAAATTTGGATAGTAAAATGACCATTTTTCCCAATTCGCTGAGAATGTCATCATATACAACTGCATTGCGTAAATGGATATACTCTTCAAAACGCAATTTGACTTGATTTAGTCGAATGTAGTGGAGTCTTTCACTTTCTATTTCTGCATACATGTCAACAACGTATTGAGGAAATGATTTTCTACATTTCAATACATGACTATTAGCATTCTCACAAACTATCGTTTGATATGCATGATAATTGACAGAATTGACCTTTTTTTTTTATATCCACATTAGCTGTAGGATTCCTCATATTATTATTAAAATGATATCCGTTATCTCCTTGCCAAAATAGAATGGGATATTGCAATGCATCAAATGAACGACGCGTTTCTGATACTTGCAGGACATCACTATTTCTATGGTGAAGAATTATATCGTGAGAATTAAATTCATCACCAACTATGACAATTATCATTTCATCGATTGTTAGTGCGTTGATTTGTTTTCAATGTTTAACAATAAGTGTCTTATCTGTCTTTATTATTACTTTGAAATCGTCAGATGACTTTTTTCTCAATGGAGGTTTTAAATAATTTAATTACTTCATTATGTTGTTCAAACAAGTTTTGCAATTCAGCGATGATCTGTGGTTTAGTACTCATATTCAGTTGACACTGTCTGTTGATTTTTTCGTCAGTATTTCAAATAAAATGTATCTGAAGATATTTGTGATCAGCATTTGGAAAGGGTAGTGGTGATCCTCCACGGTGATAAATTTGCCCTTATACTTCAAATGTTGGCATATAATTTGTGTTAATGATATTCGTTGTTCCGTAAGTTGTCAGTTGGAAAAATGACATCGTTTGTAGCTATCAAAATAACAAAAAAAAAATTTGATTGACTTGTATTCCCTGATACTAGAATTAATGTTGGGGTAGGCGGTGAACGCAAATCTGCTAACTTCTTATTCCACCTGCATAGCGCATACATGGTGTTTCATTTTAAAATGTTTGAGCACCACAACACGTACACTTTTTATTCATTTTTCCAATCATTACTTTAAATTAAGATTGTAATTCTAAAGGAGATTGTAATTGAAACCACATAAATTCAAAACAGTATGTATCGTTCTTCTTGTCAGTGTCCTGTTAATTCGATTCTTTTGCTGCCTTGTTTGCCACAGTTCACTCGTTTCTATGATCGAATAAGAGACGTGTGAACTTGATTTTTTTTTTTTTTTTTTTTTTTGTCTAGCTTGTATCTGCTCACTTGTTTCTGAAGATCGTTCTTCTCCTTTTTGCTTGATTTGTAGATTGACCAATGGCACTTCAATTTATTAGCATAATTGTGGGGTTAATGAAAATGTATTTCTTATTATTTTCTTTGGTTCGAAATCAATAATTTTATTTATTTACATATTAATAATATATACTTGTATTAATAATTGCAAAAGTTTTTTTATCAAATTTTTGTATTTATTAGAACTTTCCAATGAAAAATCGAACGTCAAACGCATAAATATTGTTTGGTAATTTAAGCTTGCTGAAATCTCAAAGAAAATACAATTTATGCATTTAAATTATTTTAAATTTTAACATAATTTGTAATATTCAAACAATAATTTAAAAAATTTAAATAACGATTCAATATTTTACTTACTGGTGATTTTTATTTTTATTTTTATTACAACTGTTATTATGAAGATGTTATTTTTTACAGTTAAATTTGTTTTATAAAAGTAATTCTATGAGTAAGTTTCATGGGTAAAAATTTAATATTTTAATTTATTCACGTTACACTTTTAACAAATCTTACTATGTTAATTTGTGTTATTTTGATATTTTTGGAATTTTTGTTTGGGAACCCTAACTCTGATTTAAGAAAAAAAACTCAAAAACCTTCGTAGGGATATACTTAATAATTTCCCAAATTTTCACAGTGATTGGATGTATGGTTTTTGTATCCATCGAGTACAGACAGACACACATTCATTTTTATATATATAGATATATGTAAATATTGCCTATAAATTTTAAGCTAAATAAACTCCTGTTTTTGAATATGATAACGCCATGAAGGACTTACGAGATTTAGCTAAAATTTTCCGGAAACGCAAAGTTGGGCATGCTATGCAAATGATTAAAATTTCATATCCGTAGCGCATGCATATGTTGAGCAGTGCCCTCTGAACTGCAGCCGTAAACGTTAGCTCTGTTATTACTTATGCCTCTGATAAAAGAGAGCGAGAATTCAACAGCTTACGCTGTTTGAACAGGGGAGAATCATCGGCCTTCGTGAAGTTGAATTATCTTACGAGCATAGGCCGCTCGTGTGCAGCGTAATAGCAGCACAGTGATAAGTTTTTGGAAGTAGTGGACGGACAAGTATCGTATAACTTGGAAATCTGGGAATGGATCCCAAAGTGTGACGTCAGCGCTTGGTGATAGACACCTGGTCCACATGGTGCTGAGAGACCGTACATCTTCCTCTAGAAATTGGCAGCACAGGGGTCAATAGCTACAGGTGTTTCATTGTGTGTTTCATCAATTCGTAAAAGTTTCTTCAGCGTTGGCTGCGGACAAGGATTACTTCATACAGGACCTCCCTCACGCTAAACCATTGTTATTTGTGGCTACAATGGCATAGGGACTAGTGTGATGGTTTGATTGATTGATTGATTGACTGTGTTGGGAGACCCCGGACTGTGCCATGTGGTTAATGCGTAAGGACTTCCTTACACCTAGAGCCCCCTAGACCTCTAAGAAATGCTTGGGAGCACCTGCATCGCTGCAATATTTAATATAAAAAATAAAATTAAAAAAAAA
>JAPDSC010141602.1:89181-100084 GCA_026290005.1 Latrodectus geometricus
AGTGGAAACCATACCCTCTACTGAAAATGACTTTCTTTGAAAACTACACCTTTTCTTATTCTTTTTTCTCATATACACAAATTGTGTTTTTTTTTCCTTTTGTACACAAATGCACAATTAAATGCATTTTTTTCTGTCAAACATGTGTAATTTATTCTCATACAACCGACTATGTCTGTCGACCACGTATCAATCAGCTAAAAAGTTTCCCAGCCTTAAGATACACCTAAAACCACAATACCCTTTAATTATTTTGAGCAGTGTATGTTTGCTGCACTTGTTTACATATATGACTAAATCTTATTTTAAATTTTCAACTTCTTATTTGATATTGATATCTCCATATGAAGGAAATTAAGTGACAATTGTTATAAATATCATTCAGATTTACATCATTTGATAATATGTCATATGTACAATATTCATATAGTCAGATTGTATATAAATAATATGAAATCTCTGCTTTTAGTATTTTACTTTTTATTGAGATCTATAAACAAACTATCATTAAATAAAGAGGTATGTTCATTTTATCCATTCCGTATTTTTCAAATTCATTTTAACTTTAAAATTAATGTTTATATGACCAATTGATGGGTTATGTCTGGGACGTGAACAAAATGAATAAAGTACCATGATATAAGATAAGTTTCTTAATTTTAATCATTTAGATATTAATTGAAATTATTTCTGATAAAAACCTGGTCAATAAATAGATTGGAATGCTTTTAATTTGCAATTAGACATGGCAACAGGTGCGTTTTGAGAAATATATAAAAGAATGAAAGACTTCTCAAACCCTCTTCTGGGAATCCTGTAATTTTCAAGGACAACATAAAGTTTGCAAAATTTCAGGAACCTTTTTTAAATTGTACTACCCTCTCCTTTATGGTTTCCTTTCTAAATCTTTTATTGTTTATTTAAGTGTAAACTAACAAATGGCACATTTCTGCCAAATATACAAGACATCTTGTAATATATTGAGCACAGTTTTCAAAGCTGAAAGATGTCTGGCAGGAATGACATTGCACATGAGTGATGTAACCTATGGCATTTTGCGTGTGATATAACCTATATTCCTGTTGATATTTCCGATACTGATAATAGTTCTGACTCTGATTTCAAGTATATTGTAGATGGTTGTGTAACGAAACTATTGAGAATTCCACGAATTCCTCTGTGAACAGCCATGAATCAGATTTTGCATATTTTCATTAGTATATACATTTTAAATTTGGATTTTATAAAATAAATCATAATTTAATACAGATTAATGTTCAAAAGTTTGCATTTGTATCATTATTCTTCAATTTTAATACTGTGACAAATGTTTTCTATGATCTAATTCTATAATAAAAATATATTCTTTTACGAAACAAATTTATATATTTTAACACTAAAATATATGTAGATTTGAAATATTATAAAAAAATTACGCAATTCTTTAACCAATTTTGATAAAAAAAATAAGCAGGGAAAAATTGGTGTTGTTACTTATGACACTTGGCAGAGCCAAGCCGACCCATCTAAGACTGGGTGAATGAGTTCAGAAAGAGCACCCTATCAAGAGGGTGGAAGTACCACATACATGACAGCACCATCTGGGTCTTGGAATTTAGATAGGAAGACCCATGGCTTGACTCCTACCACCACCAGAGGTATTGATTTGAAATAGGAACATGGAATACACATTGCGACCAAGACATATTTTACGTGCCCCAGTCACCATTAGTGATCTTTGTGGTGAATCGAACTTACAACCTTATGATTGCGAGACTGACGCCAAAACCAACTAGGCTACCACGACCCTGTGAGGGAGTTGATACGTTTTAATGTAATTGTTTCTTTTCTCTAACATCGTTAGAATAATAGATATGATAAAATGGTCATTTTACTGATTTCCTTTGCTATTTCATACATTTAAAATATTTTGTTTTTATATCAGAGTACTCATTTTTTTTTCAAAACACATTTCGTTTGTTAAGAAATATTTCCGTTACTTTATCTTTTACTTTGAGGCAATTTTTTGAAGAAAATTATCAATAATATTATGTAATGTAGCTGTAGCATTGCACATTATTGTTTTATGTGTTATCACATTTATTAAAATCTTATTATTTGATAATGTGCTAATCAGCACCAATATATTTCAATATTAATGCTGAATGTTAACTGAATATTTTTCAATATACTACAACAGTACAACCATATTTAAAATTTTCTTAATAATCAAGGATGCTTCTGAGCAAATTCATAGTTGCAAACACGTTATTTAAAACCCTGAATAAGTAATGATCGCATAAAAATCTTATTTTTGTAATAATAATCTTATAATACCATATACACAATTCTTACACCAATGCAATACTTATAATATTCTATGTATAAATAACGATTTACATAAATAACGCAAAAAATGTATCCATTTCGAAAATTTATACTTGCTGTAGTTTTTTCTGATAAATATTCTTTCAATGAATAATAAGAAATACATGTTTTTAAAAAGTCCTAATCCAAAAATACTGTTTTTTAAGATTCTCTATGTAATTAAGGAAGTTGGAAAAAGTTACCGGAAATTATTATAGAAGCTAGGTTTTTTTTTTTTTTTTTTTTTTTTTTTTTTTTTTTAAATTTATGGTTATTTATAATGAATCTGGAAACAAAGTAATCACAATTAATTATTGCTAAGTAATCCCGAAGCTTATAAATTTCAAACTAAATAAAATTTTTACTTTTTGAATTCAAAAAGTTATATAAATATTCTCTTCTGTTCTAATGCATAATTCTATGATTTACGTGTTATTATTATATTATAAATTTCTGTTAAACTAAATGTAAAATTTTAAATATACATAATTTTATTTATTAGGCACTTTTTGCAAGCCTCTAAATAAAGATTGAATAATATTTTTCTAGGAAAATATCAGACATTCTTTAGAGTTATAAAAGTAGTTGTTCCATTTAAAAACAACAGTAATTGGTATGATACTTCTCATAATACTTTATAAGGGAATCGGGGTATTTCAGGAATGAATACAAATTATTATCTTGCAAATTTTCTATTGACAATATTAATAGATGTGAAATACTATAGGTCAATTAAATATGCATGGATACCCAAGAATCAATTTACATTTAAAGTTTAATATGAACGTGGACTTCTGATTTATCACATGCATAATATATTTTAATTATATTGGTACCATTTCAAACCCTTCATAATTAAATAATATTTACTTTAAGTGCTGAAACGCAATTACTCTTTAATACGTTAGTTACTTAGGGGAATATAGCATTAATACACACGTTTCTCATTAACTTTATACATTTAAATTGAAGATGATAATTTCTGAGACGAAATGCGTGAAGATTAATATGCGCATCAAATTTATATTTCTTTTTCTTATTTTAAAAATGTTAGTAATTTTAGTGTATTGGAGTAAATTAATAAAAATTTATTTTTTATGACAATTAAAAAAGTCATCCGTGGCATAATATTGAATGGAAACAGAAGAGAATTATACTAATTTCTTAAGCTGATACATATATTTCAATTTTCTTTTCTGATTTTCATGTTACCATTTCCTTTGCTAATACTTACGTTCATATTTCTTTTTCTCATACTTACGTTTCTATTTCCTTTGCTAATACATATGTTCCTATTTCCTTTGCTGGTACTCATGTTCCTAATTCTTTTCTCTGATTCCTTTGTAAAAGTATATCTATAGCTCCACATGTTTATTAAACTAAGTTTTTGGGAAAAATGAAGCTATATTGTTAGAGAACTAAGATTAAAAAAAATATTTCAATGAAACTTAGTTTTCCCTGAGTAGTACTGATAATAAAATAAAGAAGCATTTCTTTCTTTTATTTTATCATATTATCTATGCTTAAATAATCCTTTATTTTATAAAACTGCGAAAATATGCTTGATTTCCAAAGTAGCGTTCAAATTGCTAATATTCTGAACAAATAACATTATAGATCAAAGAAACATTTAAAATTAAATATAATTCTTTAATAATTGTATAAAAATGATAAAAACCCATTAAATAAAGAAAACTTTCAATAAATAAAAATATTTTAATTATGTTTTAGATTTGACACCGTGTACAGTCTAACAGCTGTAAACTGTTGTAAATCATTTTATAATAAGCCATATAAATTGCTTTCCTTTGAAGGAATTTAATTGATATTGGGCAGTATTTATGTGGCTTAATTGAGATGAAATCGGGAAAACCTCCAAGCACACACCAGAGTTGACAAGCAAGCAAAGGGTAGAGGATATTTTTAGCTCAATGAAATTGGTTTCTATAACTTAATATTAATGTAAGAGTAAAACCCAAGGAAAATTCAATTAAAAATTATGCTAGCTCTTTATTTTATTAGATATTTATCTTTGCTTATGATTCATCTTGTAGAAAGCCAAATTTGAGTACAATATATCACTTTAATATTTTAAAGCCATAAAACACACAATTAATATTTTTCTTTAAATATATGCTTCTTTCTGAAAAATGCTTACCCATGTTGTAAAATTTTCAGTTTGTTTTTAACCAGTTTTGATCATAAAATTGTTAATAGATTGAATAGTTTCATAGTCCTTTTTCTGTTCTGTAATTTGTGGATGCGTTTGATTTGCTTTAGTCAAATTTAGCCTATTGTTGGGTCGTAAATCCAGAGACAACTAATAAAAAAAAATTCCTTTCAACAACACACAATCGGGGATAAATCTTTCGCAGTCAGTTATAGCGGAGCAAATAATATTTAACAACAAATGAAAAACTGTGGACTTGGTCACGTAATTGGTGTCGTTTTTGTTATCGGGAGGAAACGATTTTAAATCCCGACCCATGATCCGTCATATTCACTGATATTGAAGGGACATAAAATATGTCGTGGTCACTCATATTCCAAAAGAAATGATAACTCTTCGTGTGACTGGTCAAGTTTGGACATTCGAGCATTAGGTAATCCAATATGTAAGATGTCATCGCTTTCACTCAAGACGATAAATGGAAATCTTTGTAGGTGGGCATTATTTAACAACTACCGCAAAATAAATGAAAACTAGCTATAAATGCTGAAGGACTCAAGTTGTGATGTTAATGAAACGCTGCAATATACTGCAATCATAAATCTACTTTTAACATTATGTGTGATATCGTACATTAAATTGTGCATTATTGCATACGTATTCTTTGCGCAAGTACAAAGAAGTTTAAGGAACTCTTAAATCGTTTTGCAATAAATAATTAAAAAACATTATATAAGTATAGTTGATAATTTTTCTCAAAGCTTCCACAAATATAATTTCTTTATTTGCTGTGTTCATTTATTTTTATGAAACATGCAATTAAATTATACAATTATTATATATTATAATTCTTCATAAAATATATTCAACCTAAGGGAGTATCTACTAAAGGTAAGGTTATATATATATATATATATATATATATATATATATATATATATATATATATACACAAAAATAGCGCACAAAATAAGTTGAAAAACATTTTAACATAAACAATACCATTTTGTACGATAATAATGAAAAGCAATAGTTATATTTTATGAATTCTTTAATAAAATTTCTGTTTTTTTTTAATTTTTCTCCTTTTTATGTAATGCCTTTTGGAAAATATCAAATGCATAAAACTGGTTACAAATTTTTTAATGATTTCAACTGTCAAAATAGAATAATGAGTAAATGCTTATAAATGGACATTTAGAGATTGCCATTTAAATGTAAAAATTAATTATTATTCATAAATTAATAATAGTTAAATATGTTATTTAATAAGCCAATACTTGGATGTAAGCTTATTTATAAAATGTATATAAGTGAATGAAAATAAATTTAAAATTGGTGTACAAATAACTTTATTACAACAGTTTAGGGCAATAGCCCACAGGTTTCACATTATAATATCACAATTGTACAAATGGGACATAGTTATCTCGTCGAGATCTTTATACAGTAGAAACAATATTAACTTAAAGATAGTGAAAACATGTTCGCAATTTCAGTTTCAAAATTAAAAGAATGATACTTAATTGACAAAAAATATGATAAAACTATTGTATAATTTTTTAAATATAAAAATGTTTTAGATATAATAATTGGTATCCACAAAAAATACAAGAAAACTAATTAATTTTAATTACATAAAGTTAAAAATGTGCAAAAAACTGAAGACAAGTAAATTGAAGCTCTTTAATAAAATGCAGTTCTAATAATCGATAATTTCTTATGAGTAATAAAATAACATGTAAATTCCTAAACGATATTAACAAGAATAACTTTATTAAATGTAAATTTTATTTTAATTATTAAATGCGATTTTTATTTTTTATATCAAATAAATTATAATTGCTTGCTTTGTATTTCGAAACGTATAATTTCTATGTAAAGGAATAGTTTATTGATTTAAATTGAAAGAAATTTTCAATAATACATCTGACCTAAAAAACCATTATTTTTCTGAAATAATTACTTTTTTTTCTATAAAATCCTTGCAATTTCTATACGTTCCACAATTAAAACTAAACTGCTATTTTTTATTAAATGTATACTCTTTATTATTTCAGGGTTAATTTAATGCTTTCACTTTAAAACAATTTAGCTTGTATGTTTGAAACATCATACACTTTATTTTATATTTATATGACAGTCACATTTTTTCAATACCTTTATTTAATAAAAATTTATTAAAATATTTTATTAATTACAAAATTAATTCAATAAACAAACAGGGTTTAATAATTAAGATTATTAAAGTTCACTTAAATCATGAAATTAATAAATATTATTCACTATGTATTATTTTTTTATTAGTTTTTTTAAATAATACAATTATTGTTTAATCAGCACAAGTGCTTATAAATTATGTGTTTATATAATATAGTACATAAATGTAAGCATATTTCTTAAAAATTGTAAAATAAATATAAAATAAATTCGATAAAGAGATGAATTATACAATTTCAGAATACAAAAAAATTATAAAACAAATTTCTTCTAGTTTACTGTAACATACTATGTGAACATGCATTTTGTCAACTGGATATTTCCCATTGTTTTTCTACATTTGTTTCAAATAGCTTGCAAACTTCTTCAGATTTTCAAAGAGCTTCAATTTCTCATCAAAATTCTTAACAACCGTCTTATTTTATTAGTTTAAATAAGAAAAAAGCTCCTTCATAAATATATTTCTTACACAAAAAGCTGCACCAAAATACAATACTAATTTCTACAGTAAAATTAACAACTATATATATGTATATTCAACAGTTTCATTAAATTATTAATATTTATTTTAAGCTATACAAAATGCATTATCCAATCAGTATGTGATTTCAGTAGTTTCTCTGATACCTGAAATTTCCACATTATTGTATTTTTAAACACCTTTTTTTTGTCTAAAAACATTCATGTCACTAACAAAAAGAAATAATGATAAATAAGAAGCATTTTCAACAACAACTAAGCGGCTAATGTACAAGGCCACATGCAGTTTACAATACATTAAACACACATACATCGAAGTACATTTATCAAAAGAATGTAATTTTAAATTATATATTTTCTGACTGTAATAGGTTAGTTTAGGTCAGAAAATTTAAAACGAACTTCTGAAAATATTTTCAGTTAATGAAACATCAGTTTTTGTATGTTTATTACGCCAAGTTAAACCCAGATTTCAAGCCAAAGACTAATCCTCTTATTTTTATGTGTCTATTTCCATAACTATGACAGAGGCACATAATTCTACATATTTTCTGCTTAAATATTTGCCAACAAGTACATTCTTTTTACATATCTCTCTTTCCGAGCCATATTAAGGCACTTGTATAATTTTTAAAATCTTAGTATTCTACAGTTTTTACTTTGTGTTTATGCATGAGTTGATCTCACTTTAGAGGTTGGTAGAGTGGAATGACAAATGTTTGATGTTCTCTGATGTTCAGTGAGAAATGCTATACAATTATTTTCAAAAAGTAATGTCAAACACAAAACTTAATTGTCAAATAAAATATCTCTTTCAAAAAATGTAATAACAATATTTTATCTAGCGAGGCTAATATTGGATTCTTAAATAAATATTTTCCATGTCATTTAATGTAATAATTTCATATTTTAAAGAAAATGATTATTGAAAATACAATTTTGTCGAACAAATTTCAAAACTTTTATCAATTGTATGTAAATTATAATTAAAAATTACAGGAATTAATTTTAAAAATTAATATCAGAATATTTAAACTAAGACAAATATTCGTAAAATATAATAGATTGAAACGTAAATGTAATATCATTCTTAAAGAACAAATGTCAATACATAAACAATAAAATTTTTTTGGGTTATTACCATAGATGTATAGAATGTGTGCCTGGAATAAAATATTTTAATTCAGTTTGTTAAGCAGATGAATATATGCTTGTTCAGATCTTTAGCAATACAAGAAAATCTATACTTTATTAAGCGCTTAAGTAGTTTATATATACCCAAAACTAAATATTTAAACGTTTTCTTATATATAATATTTAATTTAATAGAAACTTTGAAGCACCAATCAGTTTTGTCTTCTACGTAGCACCTTGAAAGAATTATATTTCTGTGGGTATTTTTAAATAAAATTTAATAATGATGGTTACAATTATTTATTAATATATATAAAATTATCTTAAATATTCATTTTAGTCAATAAATTATTTCATTTTAAACAAATGGATATTCTTTTATTTTGTGCAAAAATCGTAGTTTAAGCCCTATCTTATTTAAAAAAAATTTATTTCAAAAATATTTTATTTAGGTTATCTTAATTTTGTTAATCGTTTTCTCAAATTTTAATTTACTTAATTTGAAATGAAAAACAGTAAGTATAAGAGTTCTAAAATTGAAAGCATAAACAGAGACTAAATAGAAATGATTTTAATATAATAAAAAATATTGTCTTTGTTCTATCCAAAGTATTTAAATAAAACATATTGTTAATTAATATTTTATTACATTTTACATAGATAAAAATTTAAAAAATAAACTTAAATGAATAAAATTTTTGCAATGTAGTTGCTATTTAAGAAAATAAATTTTAAAAGTACATTTTAAAAATTTTTATGATCAAATAACTTTTTATAATTTTTATTCCTTATATAATTTTGAATATTAATATTCACAATATAGTAGACATTTGATATATATGTAACAGATCGTTGCAGCAATTTCAAGAAAAAAAAAATTATAATGCATACAGGTATTCCAAAAATATGTATTTTTCTGATTATACTTATTTGGATATAAACTTATGTAAAAAATGCGTGTTAAACATGCTTACATATTCATGTTTTAAGCAATAGAGTTTTAAAAAAACAGCAAAAATGGTAATAGTGTCGGATTGCAATCTTTTTCTATTCATCATCAAATGAAGCAATTTTTGAATTTAACAGCAATTTTCTTCAGTTTAATTTATTTCTTTTAATGGAAATAAAGCGTGAGAGAGAAAAAAAAACAATATGAGTTGTATCCAAAATCGATATATATTCCTAGTCTGAAAGAGAAGATTTCTCTTTGATGGGCATAGTTCTCAGGAACTCCCGAGCTCTATTTTTAGCAGTGCAACGGGCTGCTACCTGCTCTTGATGTCCTTTTTAACCCTCGTGTTCTCGTATTCGTCTTTTCGTTGAATGTAAAAGCATTCATTCAGAAAGTCTTCCATTGTACGGAAAAGATGTCGTCGGACGCTGGAAAGGGAATGGTCTTCATCCGGATAAAACTGAAAGAGATTGAAAGCGGAATTGAATACATCGCTCACCAAAATCAACTTTCATTCCAATAGTTATACATAAAGAAGAAAAATAATAAAGAGTATGTTGAAAGTGTAGGTATTTCTCCACAGTTTTTAAACAGTCTTAATAAAAAGGAGCTAATTTATTAATTTGTACTCATTATAAAAAGAAAAATAATATTTCTAAATTTATTGTTAACATATTCTATTAAATATCAGAAATGAATATTTAATGAGAATATAAATAATAAATTTCCGATTAATGAACTTCTATTCATGTTAGCAAAATAAATTTAGACAATATCATTTCTTTCTTTTGGTAGGAATAAAATATTTTATAAAATAAAATAGCCATAATATTTAAATACATATGTTATAGTGATGTAAATTAATCACCATATTAAATTTACTTTGCCTTTTAATATCATTTTTCTATTCTTATGACATTGAATTACAGCAAAAATACCCGAAGTAGAGACTCAATACGCATAACAAAATGGGCACTGAAAAATTAAAATAAATATCTCTTTACAATATTATTCTTTATATTGCAAATTATATTTATTTATATTCTTAAGATATTTTTTTAAAAAAATGTATACTTAATGAAAATTTATTTTCTCTCATAAGTAATAAATTATAGAGTTTAATAATAAACAAATTTGATAACATATTTAACTAAAATATAATATTTCTACTCATCTCTAAGCAATAAACAATTCTAGCAGATCATAAATATTTATATTGTGCTATAAAAAATCCATCGTGTATTGTTAAGCAAAACATAAATATTAATTTATATTCTCAATTTCTCTTGCATTGAAACCATGTAATTCTAAGAATCTGGGAACAAAAATGCTGCTATTCGGTATAATTTAACCAGAACTATTGACAGTAAAAGAAAATGAAAGCTATCTCATACATTTCTTTTTTAAAAATTTTGAAAATTTTTTAAATCTCATTCTTACACATACAATCATGATACACATATTTTTCAAGAAGTGAGTATTCTTTTTATGCAGCAACAATATTTATATGTTATTCCTATTAATATTACTTCATATTAATATAATAAATATTAATATTTACTCTATTAATACAAATAATA
>JAPDSC010141602.1:100094-110904 GCA_026290005.1 Latrodectus geometricus
AAACTTGTACACGTGTATTTTTGCAGATTTAGCTTTACAATAAAATATTTCTTTTAAATGAGTATTGAAAAAATGCACTTAGGATTTGAATACGTTGAAGCCAAAATTAAAATATATTAAGAAAGAATTTGAGTCCTAATATAATGTAAAACAAATCGATTTTTAAAAGCGATTCATTTTAAAATAGCTCTAGAATTCTAATGGAATATTAGTAATAGGAATGAAATTACGATAGAAGTTAGTTCTATTATAATTGATGAGATGTAGAAAATTCCCAAATTAACAAAATTGCAAAATGTTTCATTATCAAATGTTATAGAGTTAAAAATATATAACAGCTAAAAAAATATTTCCTTTCTTCATATTTTCATAATAGAGTGTTCTTTAAGAAAATGTTACTCTCTCTTTGCGTTACACTATTTAACTTTTCAAAAAATTTATATTATTGTATTTACTGATTTCTTTTCAAATATAACCTTTCAAAACACAGCCATATTTTTCAACCTTAAGTTATTTTATCTGACTGATAATTACAGCCTTCAATCATAAGATTTTATTTTTGATTATTGCCTGGAACATTCAGACATTCATTCTAGTTTTGAATTTCTTACATGATCATTCTTTTGTTGATATTAAAATAATGTACCTAATATTGCCAATTTAACTGTCATAATACAAATATCATCATTTAAATAATAAAAATAAAAAATACAGCCATCATAAATAAAAATTAAAATAATATTTATATATTGGATAATGTAAAATGGATATATTTTAATAATGTATCTATTTTAGTTATTTTTGTAATTTTATACAGAAATTGCTTGTTCTAAAACTACGCATAAAAAACTTAAACTACTAAGACACGTGATTTACCATAATACAGCCAACTTGTCACAGGAGCAACTGACGCTGCACACTTGAAAACTGTGTTTTCATCTGACAAAGCTTTTGCTGCCACATATCCTCCATAAAACCATCCCCATATAGCAATGTGTCGTGGATGTATGAAAGCCAAGTTTTCCTTCAAATACCTAACGAGGATTCGAAACAAAATAAATTTACTAGTTTGATAGAAACAGAGTCTAATTTCAGGAACACAAATCATCTTTGCTTAAGACATATGTTCTACATTCATAATCCTTTTGATTTTTATGCAATAAGTACTGTTAAGTAATATAATTATGATAAACATAATAATATTGAAATAAATTAAAATTATGTTTTCAAATATCCATTACATGAATCCATCAATATTAAATTCAACATTTTTTTTTATTTATTTCTAATAAGAAAGGTTTATGATATATGTCTTCCATCTTCTAAATCATTAAATTTGTAATTATTATCGGATGCTTTTTAAATAGAATTCAAAAATGTTAATCTCACAATGTATTTAAATTAGTTCTGAAAATAAAATTATATTTTGGAATAAATTATCATATTTATGAAATTAATGTAAGCAAAAAATGGTATTTTTTTAAATTAATTTATGTTTTAGCGAGAAATTATTTTTAAGATGAACATTTCAAACAGAAAGGGAATTTATATAAGAAAGAAACTAATTTGAGAGACATTCGAATGTATTTCGCAATTGCAAATTAGGGAGAATTAAGTCAATCTAAGGAGACTTTAAATCAATGAAAAATAAAATTTCTGTTGCCTTATTTTCATCAGAATTAGAAGTTTGAAAGAGTTTTAAATGTAAATTAATTTTCAATTCCAAATTGAGATGTATTTATTTTGATTAGCTGTTTGTTATATAAAAAAAATCTTTCTAGGATTAAATAATTAAAGATGGGAAATTTGATAGTAATTTTGTTATTTTTTTCTTAATTCTTTTAAATAAAAAAAAAATTATTTTGGAAATCATGTTTTTATTTTATTATTTATATTGATGAACAAAAGTATACTCTAAGCATGATTTAAATATCAGTAAGTGACTTTAAAATAAAATAATATAATAGCTTTCATTAAATTACCATCTTAAGATAAATTAAAATATTTCAAATGTATTTTCGCCAGAATGTTTGTATATTTCACACATTTAAGGTTTTTATCATTCTTTATAGTAAATTGAAGTTATACTTTTGAAATTTTTAAATATATAATTCAAAATTTCAAAAATTTCTTCTTGAGATTTTCTAGAATAAATTTCTTTTGAAAAATAATAAAGACTTATATTCAGTGAAAGGCAAATGGGGGAAAAGTACATATTATTAAAATTGAATATTGTTTGACCTCGTAACTTCTATTTGATCTTCCACTTCTGCAGTACCGAGTTTATAATAGACCTCGTGCATCATCTTATCTCCCTGGAATCCGCTTCCTCTGCCATCAATCCAGGCATAAATATGATTTCTTCGACTCGCCAGATAACTTCCCCAGTGCAACTTGAACTCGTTGGTCACCAACTGAGATCCCGGGGATCCATCACTGGATAAATAGAAAGTACATAGAGTGAAAAATGAGATTTTAAATAGAAAAAAGAATTGAAATTGAAGAATATCTTACATTCACCGCCATTTATTTTTGTCATAAGTCAAATATCAAAAAACTTCGTACTTTTCAATATTGATTTTATTTAAATTTCAAGAAAGAAATATTTTCCTGAGTTAAAATAATAGTCGCCGGTTATTACTTAGCCACTGCGCAAAAATTTGATTTTCAAATAATGTTACCCCTCATACAGTAGAAAGTAAAATTTTATATCATTTGTAAAAGGAACATATGGTAATTTTTTTTTATTTTTCGTAAAACCACAAAGCAATGAAGGGATAATTGATTCTTAAAATATAATTCTTTGTTTATAACGCCATCTTTTCATTACAAAAAAAAAATTCTCTTGATTATAACCAGTTATTAAACCATTCAGAAGAAAGTTGTGATCTCTTTCTAAAGAAATAATGAGACGTATTTCACTTCAAAAGGAACTTTTTAAATGAGCCTCATGATGAATTATAATTTTAATATTTCTTGTATTTTGAATACATAATTATATAATATTTTCCTCATTAATACTGAAATTTGTTTTGGCAGAAAGATGTAATTTCATAACTTCTAGTTAAAAGCTTAATTTACTACATAAACATTACAACAAGGAAATAATTTCCGCAAAATATTGAAAGGATATAAATGCATACTTTTAATTGAATTCCGTCACCGAATAATTAACGTTATGGTCTAAAATAAATGGAAGTAAAAATGAGCATATAATTAATGAAAATACTTTCCTACAGTTTCCCCCCCCCAAGTTTCCTATGTATTATTTACAAAAACAAACTCTACAAATTAAATACGTTAATTTGGTATTAACTGATTTATCGTGTATGAAGTAAAATAAATTTGACAAAAAAAAAATATACAAAATTAGTCATTGCTTCGATATATTAGTAGATCATTTTATGATTTAATTCCAACATGCAAAGCAAATAAATTAAAAAAATATTCGGATTGATGCCAGTAAAGTTTAATTCAATTTAGAAAATAATAAACACAAAATTTTAATAAAATTATGACAGCATGAATAATCTTCTATATTTTTCATATAATTATAAGGATAAGTTAAAACCAATTACTTAATTATTGATCGCTGATGCTCATTATTCTATTGATGTTCATTATTCAAGACGTACTATATGTATATATATATACAGAGAAAGAGTACAGCTCGAATAACTAATTTATACTGCTCATTATTACAGATAGTTTATAGGGAAATGTGTAGTAAATTAATTGGATATATTTTACACACAACTGTAAGAAATGATTTTATAAAGTACTGAAATCTCTTTTTACATTAGTCACATTTTACCCTTATAACCATACATTTACACATTGATTCAAGGTAGATAAGCAATTTGTTCTTCTGATAATTTATAGTAGTTTTACAATGTATATTTTATAGTCACATAATATATATTTTATGTAAATATTTTTTATTTTTTCCTGAAAATTTATATTAATATGCATTTCAATGAATAAATTAGGCAATTCTAATTTAACTAAATTAGAATTTGAGTCACAGTTTGATAGTTAGTTTCATTTTTATAGGATATATAAGCTTTTTAGTTGAACAGTATCTAAGTAATACTATTTTACTAATAGGAAATTTTTCTTTGCGAAATATTTTTCACTCATTTTTTTTATATCCGACCATGAAAAATATTTCACCTACAAGATGCGAAAATGATGACATCTAACAGGGATGTACACCCAGTGGGTGTGGTTTCCTAGTTCCCCGAAAGTAGGCGGAGCATTTATAAGGAAGAAACTAGCAATTCTCCTTTCTTAGTTCGCTGAAGGTGTTTCTTTTTACTTGGAGTAATAATGACCATGGCCTGTTTTACTGATACCAGTCGACATTATGAACATGATGATGGTCTTTCAACTAAATTCGGTATAAAAAAACCCAAAGATACTGGTTAATACAGAACTTTCTTCCAAAAAGTTCATCACAGTCTAGTGACGCAAAGTGTATATTTGAAATAATTTACCCAAACTTTAGAATAACATTCTGATATCATCTAATTTTAAATATTATCTCAGTTAAAGGAAAGCTGTTCGAATTATTTTCCCTTGAATAAATTCATCACTTTTTAAGTAAACATGTATTTATTAAAAAAATAAAATAATATTGTATTTTGCTAAACTATTCTATAGTGCATGAAAGTACAGGTTTTATCAATTTATTTAACTTATCATTAATTTTTTAATTAAAAAACACTTTAAATATTTTTAATAAATTCATTTACATTTAGCGACGTTAAATGAAGTGATGATTAGTAATAACTTAAAGATAGCCAACGTAAAAGTTTTATTTTAAACTTTCTTTTGATTATACAAACATTTTTAACAAATTTTAAGCAATCCAGTTGATTATTATCAAATTCTTAAAATAAATAAATATAGTTTGTTTTAGCCAATTTTTAAAGTTTATAAATTTTATTTTGTTAAAATTTTATCGTTACTTTATTTAATGCACTTTTATTTATTTTATTTATTATTAATTTTACGGATATGCAATTCTTTTCCCAGAAAATTTGTAAGTCAAATTATACATAATTCTTTTAACATAATTATTTCAATGAACTATACATTGGAAAACATTTACTTACGTAAAAACTACCAAGGGGTAAAGGAGAACTTCCTCTTCCGAAACGCCAGGAGGCAGGAAAAGTCGAACTTGAGCTTCTAGAATAATATCGAATAATTTAAGTTAGGACTCTAGAGACAAATCTGTAAAAGCAGAGAAACTTTTGGAAAAACACAGTTTGTCTTACTGTATCCATCTCGCACTGAGACCTGAAAAGTTCGAATTTGAGGCAAAGCTTTTTCTTTCATTTTCAACTTCATGTCTTCGTTAGTATCTAAAATATCTGAAATACATAAAATGAATCAATGCTTCTAATGCAGTTAATAAAGTTTTTATCTTATTCCAAAATAAAATGATTTAAAATGTATAAATTAAAAATTTAATTTCAAGAAAACATTTTATATTACATAATGTTTAAAAAAAGTGTCTGATAGGAAATTTCTAACATAAAATAAAGTATATATACAATAAAGTTTTATATAAGTAAATTATAGGCATGTATTTACATCATGAATTATGTTAATATATATATATATATATTTATATATATGTCGTAGTGTATACGACATAAAAGGAGCCGCAGAGGAAACAGATTTTGTACTGTAAATGAATTCTGTAACAATTCCTCTCGGCAGTAGTTTTTAAAATATAAAAGAAAGGAAACATAAAAATTGTAATATAAAGAGACAAGTGTAATAAAGAAATAAAACTATATATTTCAAAGTGGCACCCGAAAACTGCACTTAAAGTTTATTGCAGTTTTCCATCCTAGGGTCCTTTTCCCCTTGGGATGTATGGGTGGTCCATATGAAATTAAAATATTCTCCTTTTTGTTTGTGTGTGGCCAATCAAGGGTTTTGGAGGGGAGATTCCTGACCATTCCCTGGAAGCCTAACACCGATGAGATACAAGAAAATATCCAATAGGAAAAATGGGAGGAGAGATGAAGACAATATAAAAGTTAAGGAGTTGAAGATGGATATCGAGATATTCCAGATATCCAGAATTCAGAGAGATATGAATTGAATGAAAAGGACAAATCCTCTTCAGAGTGATATTCCCAGAGATCCACAGATAGATATGAATTGAAAGCCTCCGACGAGATATTAGGAAGAGAACCCTAACCTTACGATGAGATATGGGAGAAATAAAAAGTCTTAGATGAGACATTGGGAACTACAAAAGTCCGCCGATGATAGAAAGAAAGGTACGGAGCAGTGAAGCACAGGCCTGACCAAAAGAAGAGCCTAACAAATGGGAAGCAACGGTACTGAACTACCAAGGGAAATTCACTACAAAGTCATTTTAATCTCTGCTTCAGGACCCTGGCCACACACTGTTTTATAAATATGCTTTTATATGTTGTTAAGACAATTATTATTGCTAAGACAATTGTTAATTATTATTGTTAAGACAATTGTTATTGCTTGAACAGAATGTTCAACCAATAACATTTTTATCCTGGCACATCCAAAATATATTACGTTATTAGAGATTTTTAACATTTGAAAGAATGGTTAATACATTGAAAATGAATTTTTTGGAGGTACCAAAATTGCGGAAGGAAAAAATTGATTTGAAAACTGGCTCAAACACTTGCATCATCTTAATAGAGATTAATCCAGTTTTCATAAAAAAAATACCTGAGTTTTTTCAGTTAAGCATTTGATTTTTCATTATTAGAGTAAAATTATGGAGTTAAACATTTGATTTTTTTTCTATTTTCAGGCTATAAATATCAATAGCAACGAATGTTTAAGGGCTTTCATTCTATTTTAAATTATATAATTTTAAAAAGCTTTCATTTCATATCATTCAAACAATAGAACTAAAATATTTGAGCAAACTCTTTTGAATTATTTGTTCGTTTTAGTTAAATAAGAATATACAAAATTTGTTTGTTCAAAGTTGAAAATCACGTAATGTAAAATAATTTAATGAACTTTTTTTCTCAAACGCTGGCCAATGGCTGAGTGGTTAACGTTCCTTACTCTTAGGCTGTTGATCACGGGTTCGAATGTTGGTTTGGATATGGAGATCTTCTCTATATCTTTCTTCTTCGGAGACTATGGATGAATGCGTCGCATCTCATTCAATGTGGGGAAAAAAAAAAAAAAAAAAAAAAAAAAAAAAAAAAACCCGATTTCAAATAAGACGATTAAATTACGTTTTAATTGCGAAATTATATTATTTAATATTTCCAGTCACTCATAAAATTATATAAAATGTTTTCAAAGAAATAAACGAAACTTACGGAGAATGATAATCATTATGTGCACAAAACAATTATAATATAAGAAATTGACATATCGAGCTGTAACAGATTTATATTGAATGCATAATGTTATAATAAAACAATAAATAAATAACATTTACACGGTATAACTGCCTTTACAGGACTTTCGTCTTTTCTTCAAGAGTATTATTTTTAAATGTTTCCTATCATTTTATCTGATTCCAGTACTTGCGCAGTATAAATATGTAAGAAATGCAAATTAAAATTTTAAAACTTGAATAAGAAATACTATCATTAACGATCTTAAAATAACATTAACATGATTTAAATTGTAAGTTATCAAAATATAGATCTGTTGAGATAAACATGAAAAGCCATAATCAAATAATTTTCCTTGAAATTGAAAAAAATCCGAATTAATTCTAATTTGAATCTAAAATTAAGCATAGTAAAATCATATTTACTTAATAGTTATAAATAATTAAAACATGAACTAAAAATATATTTGAAACTTGAAAAATACTTTCCTAAGATACAGAGAGGAAAAATAAGCTCTTAACACATAAAAATTTAAAATTTTCTACTATTCATAAATTTTAAAGTTTTTTTAAATATCTCGATACTTAACATTAGAAAAATAATGTGCAGAAATTTAAATGAATTTTATGTTTTATCAATAAAATTAACAAACATCAATTATTTTTAATTAATATAAATTTAAATATATATATATATATATTAAGTGTAAGAAATTTAAGATACATTTCTTAAATTGTTTTAAATGCATTTACTAAATTGCATTTATGTTTGTTATTTCATGAAAACAAGGATTATATAACAGGAATTCTGCTTATTTTGATTCTTCTTTGTAGTTCGGGATTAGGTATTTAAAAATGAATTCAGAGTATGGGAAACAAGACACTTAAAATGAAGAAAAATTATGTAGTAATTACACATAGTAACAGAAAAAGAATGCTTCATTGATTCCTTTCCATTGACGCCTAAAATTGCTTTGAATAACAGAAGTCCAGCGTGATTCAAAACGATTCACGATACAAATAATCTATTATATCCAATGCGGAGATCCAAATAATAGCCTTTGATGTTTGGTTGAAGACAATATCTAGGCAATGTTCAGGGTTTGAGACTAATCTCGAGTTCATTTTCATACATTAGATTCCAATTAAAGACTACATTATGTGCATTAAGTGCTTTTCCTCAGCCAGGAAGTTTAATGTGTATATTCAGGAATTATTTTAACCTGATCAAAGTATTTATCATTTATAAAATACTTTGTAAAATAAAATATATAATTTTTGGGCATTTTTCACAGTATATGATAATTGAAAATAAAAGTGATGAAAAGTAAATTAATAGGGATAAATTGTTTGGTTCCACATTTGAAACTGAAAAATGACTTTTAATGCATATCAAAAAACTGCAAGTGAAATATAATAAAGCAAGAAACTAATTCTTCTTAAAACAGGAACATACTGAAACAAATTTTCATGCTGAAAGTTTATTACATATCATCAGATTTTGTAAACATGGAAAAACATAGAGATATTTGGCAAACTTTTTTATATAGAGATTTAGCTCAAAATTTATGTTAGTTACTAATTTACTTAATTTTTACACAATATTTTAATATTTAAAAGTTACACTGAAAAATGTTGAATTTTTTTACATGAAAAAATTTTATATTTTCACATAATTTTCTATTTTAATATGGAAGGTTATTATATTTAAAAAAAGCAAGTATCTTATTTAGGCTAATTAATAATAATTGTAAATGCTCACCGAAAGTTTGATTATAAATCGATCGTATCTCTGACTTAGGAATGCCAGGTCCCAAACATTCCAGCACGTAGTATTCTGAATTAGGGCTGAACTCAACATTGAAATAAAGACAGCTGGGCCCTTCGTCACAAGTCAAGCACTTGGTGAATGTGGTGGAACGGGCTTTCTTTCCAGAGACAGAAAACAAGTGGCGTTCTCCTGGACGGTTTTCGAGAGTGGTTAAGTAAAACCTAGAAAATCCCATCACAGACATTTCTGTTAATCTAAGATTAAATTACATTCACTTTATTTCTTTGACTCGGAGAAAAAAAAACAATTGAATTCTATTTGTTTGCATGAACTATTTTGTAGTGAAGTTCTTTTTCTTGAGAATAACGAAAAGTGAAATTTTTTTAGTGGAATATACTATTCAAAAAGCAGAAATATGCTTTTAGCATTTACTTATTATATATTTAAATGTTCAAACTAAAATAAGATGTTTTTGTATATTTTTCTCATTACATTTTGTAAATAAATAATTATTACATTTTAAAGCATATTTTTATCATTCTTTATTTCATGTGCATAAAAGTAGTTTCTTTATATGATATGTATAAAAGTAGTATATTATTTTTTTTAAAAAAAATTATATAAAATATTTGTCTTTTTCATAAAGCATAAAAATTCTAAAAAAAAAAAATTTGCTAATCTTATAAAAATTTTAAATAAGGAAATTGCCTCACAATTTAGAAAAAAAAATGAAGCAGTTACAGAAAACAACGGAAGTTAAAAATTAAAACAAAAAGCACAAAGTTTATTTACAAACTGAATTTTCTTTTAGAAAACTTCAACCAATTTTTATGACATTTTGGTTGTGATGTGTGTAAATTTAGTTCAGCTTAAAGAATATTAATATTTTTAATAGAAAATTTGCATACATTTTTGCAATGGGCGTAGATATACTATTCAGTTTTATCAGCAATTTAGTATTTTATCAGTACGGAAGGAAAAGGATTTTTAAAATATTCACAAAAATAAGGATTTTTAAATAGGAAATCATTTCATTTACTTTAAAAAAAATTTTCTTTTTTTTCATTCACTATAAAAGCTGATAAAAATCAGTTTATTTTGTCAAAATTTGAGTACTTGCCTATATAAAGGAAGTGGAGTCACAATGAATGATAGAATGACAATAAAAAATAGGAATCGTATACATAAAACAAATGTAAATACAAATTATAACTTTTACAAGAATTTAATAGAAATTTTATATTTAAAATAACGTATACCCTTTTTTAATTAAAAATTTTCCTGTTTCGCAACTTGCAGATAATTCTTCCATTATTACTTGACTTCTACAACAAATATTACTGAAATCTTTTTAATTATAAGAAAGTGTGTCTGTGTATTATCTAACAGATCGGACATTGAAATAATTGGTTTCATTATTCCTAAAATAAATAATAGTAACTTTTATGTTCATTAGAGTTTTTGTGTGTGTATTTTGAATAGATAAATAATTATATAGCTGTTTTTTAAATATATTAACATCAATTAACATTAATTCTTAATTCAAAATTTTTGAAGTCGAAGTAAATACACAAATAAAAATAAAAACAAATCTATTATGTTTCTTGTGTATGCATTTGTTATGCAAACTTAAAAAGTCAATGCAATTGCTCTCGTAAACTTAATTATAA
>JAPDSC010141619.1:0-13616 GCA_026290005.1 Latrodectus geometricus
TTTTTTTATTAAATATTTTTCATTGATTCACTTTATAATTACGTTTCTTGACCAATTATTGGTCACATTCATACAAACTAAACTTAAGATGAATTATTTTAGTTGTATTTATTAACTTTCCAATATAACTTTTGACAAAATACTGAGCACTCTTAATTTTGTATAAAAGTTTAGTAACAATGTATGATTTTTATAAAAACTTATACCACTGATTAATTACTTATTTATTTTAAAATTAATTTGGAGAAAATATTGCAAAGTGCTCTTTTTAAAGTTTGAAAACATAAATTTAAGTTCATAATTTGAAAATTTTCAACTATAGTTAAAAAATATGACTATATTATTTTTGAAAGAGATATTTTACTTTTATTTAATGTTAGTTTTCACATAAAAAATATATACACTTTACTTTTTGCAAGAGACTCGGGAAAATTTGGGTTTCGGTTTGTGCGTTAGCAAATGCTATAAAAACGCAACATTAAATCTTTAATAAATCAAACTCTACTCAAGATTCCAGGAGTAGAATAGAGATACCATAGACTCAATGTAGGAAATTTTAGAAACCTCCAGAGAGGAAAGTACTTGGAACTTCGGAAAAGCTATTTTATTAAAGTCTAAACTCAATGAGTATATCCAAAAGATCTGGATTTAGATTGGGTTCTGGCCAAAATCATTCAAGAGCAGTTCATTGCTTTAATGACTTTTTGCATCGAACACAATTCTCAAGAAACTTGTCAAACTCCTTTTTTTCTTCATAGCCATTTGAGGTAAACAGTAGACAGATCTGTTCATGTTTTTTTGCCCACTTCAAGTTTAATTATTTCTATTATTCCTTGGTACAAATAATCACGAATAATTTCGTTGTGTCTTTGGTGCAATTCAGGTTCATGGCTGAAACTTTTCTATGAATTGTTAAAAACGTTGTTTTGCTGGGGAATAATCATCTGCAAGATAAATGCTATTTCCTAAAAGGTAATTCTAGACCAAATCAACCGTTTTTAAATTGAAGTTTCATTAAAAATTTCCATAGCATTATTTTTTTCGTATAAAAATGGGTCATATTTTTTTCCAAGTCTTTCTAAATAAAAAAAAGTCTAAAACTTTCCTGAATTGAATCTTTTTCGGATAAAAGCTGGATCTTTGTTGAGAGGTTGCAATTTTTTAAGCTTACCGCAAGTTTCCTACCCTAATTCTGATTCTCTAAATAAGAGTTTCTCTTAAAAAGTTAAAAATCATTCTTAAAAAGCATGTTAGCACTAATTAAACTTCATTAGCTCCATAAAATGATTTATCACCTAAATTTAAAAACTGGGTAATTTCTATATGTAAAACATATTTAATATATGTAGTAGAAGAGAAATATATACAAGTCCCATAATATTATTAACAATTCTATCATTGCGTAAAAACTGCAATTATTAATTAATTTTATGAACCCATAGAAATAAAAGCGACAAAATATTACTTAAAAATTGAGTTTTTTCGAAATAAAGGTATTCAATTTTCAAGTAATATTTTGTCCGTTTAAACTGGAAACTGGGATTTTTATTTTTTCTTTCTTTATTTCTGAGCAATCAGAAATATCCTTTTTTCAATACACATGTATTCGAGGCAGAATCCAAATTTTTAAATTATTATTTTATTTTCATTCTTTTAGAATCGGTGCATTTAACGTACACTTCAGCAGTTGAAAACAGGACACTTTTTCTTTATTTCTTCCGAAATACTCAAAACGAAAACATCAGTGAGGCGTGATGATGTCACGTGACCATTTGATTTATTACACTCCGGGCAATGAATTCTTTACTGCAGTCTCATTGACGCCTAATGTATTACATAACAATGTTTCAAACCACAAACATATTTATATTTTGAAAGACATAGGTTAAGCATTTATTATGATTTTCCTTTCTGCAGATTTTTCGAAGTTTATGCATTAATTCCATTCTTTCTACTACAATAAAGTTTCAGAATAACGTACAACGGAAAATAGGATGTGTATCTTCCTTACAAGCAAACAAAGCAGTTTCTGTTTGCAGTAGATTCTTCAATAGTTGGAACGCTCGCGCAAGTCATTAGATTTATGTGACAACTCAAAATTCTTTCTTGATTCTCTATCCAGTTTTTGAATTAGAATATTACTGAGAAGAACATAAATTATTCTATCGTAATTTAAAGATTTTAATGCGCGTAAATTTTTTTTCAACGCAATCAATCATGCTTCTAATATCTTAAGTGCTTTCGGTTTGAATTTTTTTCAAAATTTAAAATTGTTTGATGATGAATATCAATAATTAAATGCATGTTATTATATCTAGTTACTAAGGAATAATATAGAGAATCAAAAATATTAAATTTACATATAAATTCGTTTTTATCATTCATATAAACTATAAATTTAGTGTCATTTTTTTGTAGTTAGTTTCGAAAAACTTGTTCCTTAACTTTTGAAGACCAGTGTATACTCGTATGCATGTGTGTATGTATGCATATACTGTATTTTCATGTACATAATCCGCGGAAACTTTTTTCGGCAAACCGTCGAAAATATATACTGCTCATAATGTGGTGTCATATAAATTAAAAAATACACAATGTGATTAAAAATATAATAAATTATTCAGAAAAAATATTTATTGTGGAAAAAATCTGTTTGGATCAACTTTATCGCAAAATACGGTAAACTGAAATGAAAGCACGATCAGGAGCAATAATTCCGTGAAAATTCTAGTAAAACTTATCGAAATCCTAGTAAAATTTTTAATAATTTTAGACATATTTTGAAAAAATATATTTCGTTAATAGTTAAATGAAAGAAATGGATTATTTTCGAACTGCACATTGGATGCATTTTTCTTTTCGACCATACGCATGCTTTATTTTTTAGTTTACATTAACATATCTATCACCATTTTTTTTATTTGCCTTCCCTATAGCTTTTAATTTAAAATCTGCTGTGTGACTTAAAGGTTTTCGCTTCCACATGACAATATATAAATTTGAATATTATCTGAAACAATTCACGTCAAGACAAAATGTGAAATGACGTTAGTGGATAGCAATTTTGTAGTATCTCCAAAGAACCGAATTCCTTCTTGAAAATAACTGGACATAGTTGAAATAACTCAGTCTTGCTGTGGCGCCACCTGTTATTTATTCTTTAAAACATAAACGGCATTGTTTTTCAAAAGTTCAAAGTATAAGATAGGTCCTAGGAATTCTCCGATTCTGACCAGCTCTTGACTTCAGTGTATGGGAGTATTCATAAATTCAAATATTACATTAAATTTAATGAACTTATGTTATTAATTCAACTTAGTTTTAATTTAATATTATATATTCTCCTTACCAAAACATGTCATGGAGAGATGGACATTTTTAACGAAAGATAAGAAAACGAAAAATTAAAAATATGCAAGAATACAATTCTGTAGGATAAAATATAGAAAAGTGACAAATAACTGATTAAAATTTACTATTTCATGAAATCTAACATCTATAAAAAAGACTCAATTTACTTTCCCTTCATCATTTATCATCCTTCTTATTTAGAACAAATTAAAATTATATATTTGAAAATATATAAACAAGTCAAATAATAGGTAATAATTTTATAACAATAATTATCAGTGTTTGATTAAAAACAATTATTCATTCTTTTTAAATTGGCAGATTTAATTTCATATTATTTAAATAATTTACAAATGTAGCTCATTGAAATCCTCAATTTATATTCGATTATGCATATTATAAAAATATTCAAGACATAAAAGGTAACTCTTTATAGCAAACCACTGCCAAATTAGTTGTGGCTTAAGAATGCTTAATAGTGCACAAGTAGAATATAATATACGTCATAAGATATAATTCTTTTATACACTAAAATAAATTTTGAGAAATATTCAGTGTCAAAAGTAATAGAGAGCCAACTACAAGTCACTTAACCTCTACAGTTAACCCATTTAAAAATATTGATATGTAATATAGTAATTGTAGATGGTTTAAATAGTTTTTGTTGTTGTTTTAAATCTCCCACGAAGTCCAATGAGTCAGAGGAGATCAAATGAAACCGTAGACATTAAGGAAGTCCTACACACACACAAAATGGACAATTATAAAATATAATTATATGATAAAATTTCAAAATTTTTATTTTCAGATAAAATTATTTTTTTTAAATAATATTAACCATATAAGAAACGTATTCTCATAATATATAAATCAAATTAATAAAAAAATTTCTGCATACTTCGTGTTAATTTTTATTTTACTATAACTTAAAATTTTTAACACCAACTTAAAATATGAAATAATTTCAAAGTTAAGTAGTTTAATTCAACTGAACTTATATCACAAAACACAGAAAGTACCTGTAACATTTCCAATTCCATAAATGAAACAAAATGAATCGGACTAATCGTTTATTAAATAAATATGTCAGCATTAGCACTGATCGTATTTTTATTTGGAATTTAAAAGCGTTGTTAACGAAATTTCATTTATATTAGAGGGAATGTTTCGGGAAACAAAAATGCTCTTGGATATTAATGCGGAATTGACCAATTTCAGATTTCGTAAGTTCGATATCAGCAAATGACTTTTATATAGAATATTGCGATGCCCAATCCCCTGTATTGGCTGAAGGTAGAATGATTGAAAGGACATCTCTGTAGATTCAATCCCTGCAGAGAATTTGTGTTTGCATATTCTGTACTGTATTGATCCTTAGGAGAAACGGCAAAAATTTTATTGCAATTTTGATACAATTTTTTATTGTTTTATTGGCGCAATATTGAGAAGTAATCAAAAAGATTCTTGTTTAAAAGACACTAGATTGGATATTATGGATTCATTTTTCCTGTTATTGTTTAAACCAATTTATCCGGGAAAATACTTCCAAATTTCTATCTGCATTTCTATAGCTGCTTGACATATATCGAGTTTTCTGGGAACGTGTCTCACCATCTACGGAAAAACAGTCACAGTTTAAAAAGCAGATGATTATAATATGTCTTTGTCTCTTTGTCGAAAAATATGAAATTTTTTCACATTTTTCGACAAAGAGTTGAATCCTGTCGTCCCTTTACTGTATCAGATTATATTGAATACGGTAATTTATAAATTAATGGCGAAGCAATCAGCAAATGAGTGTTGAGGCAAAAAAAATTTTCAAAAAGCATTTTACTTAAAGGATAGTTGAAATTCTCCATCTTTATTGCAGATGTGATTCTCTTCATGGTTAACTATCTTCTGTAATACTGAATGGTCTTTATATAGAAGATGCTACGGGGTTGTTCAAAGTATAGGAAAGATCTTGAGAATTCTCTGACGCTGGAGTTTTTAGGCAAGCACTTGACGTGAGTTTTTATACAAGCAGCAATTCAGAATCAGTAAAATAATTTATATTAAAAGTAGAATATGATTTTATTTCAGTAACCACAATCTGCGGTGGCAACGTTATTGCAATCTAGGAAAGGCGTATGGAGACTTTTCCTTTGACATAAAGTCACGTGACCTCCTAGTTTCAAAACAATTCGTCAGGGTTTGTCTTGTGACTGAGCACCGCTCTTCAGAGTAGGAAACTTTTGGACGCGATTCAAGCCACTGTTGGACAATATTGCGCTTCTATATGTAGGTCTGTTGGAATAGATGCTTAGAAGCTTTCCTCTCTTGAGTCACAACCCACTATCTAGATACAGAAGGAAACTTTTGTGAGGGACACTAAAATGCTTTAAAGCAGCACGAAACCGTTAAGAGTCACGCTGTGTCAAAATATTTTGTAATATTGGGCAAAAGGCAAATACACGCAGATGTATCATTTAATTTTCTTGATATTCTTTCCCCTTATTTTTTCAGTCTATTTTATTTCAGTATTTAACATTTCTTACTTTATTTCTTTAATTTAATCACTTATATCTTGAAGTTTCTCAAAAAATCTCTAACTTTGTATCTGTAAATCTCTATTTTTGATGAAAATCTGAAATTTTTGAGTTTCTAGGTTAATAAAGTTATACTTACAAAATTTTAGGTGTGTTCAAAGTAGTCTCCTCCATCATCAATGCCCTTTTGTAGACGAATTTTCCACAGATTAAATGCCTCAAGCCATTCATTTCTTGGAACAGATGGAAAAAATGCATTTATAGCCACATCAATCTCTTCTTCTGAACGAAAACTACGTCCACGTAAGTTCTTTATTAGATTAAAGAATAACAAAAGTTGCACATAGCTAGATCACGTGAATACGGCGGATGTTCGATCACTTTAATTTGTTTCTGCTTAAGAAACTCAACTGTTAATCAAGCTGTATGTGAAGATGCATTGTCATGGTGAAGTATTAGTCTTCTAATATTCAGTTCTTGTAGAATTTCTGGAAGACTTTTAGGGGTATACCAGTTTACTGTTATTGTCTTCTGTCCTTCCAACTTGATGGCTTTAAACAATCCTGTACTTCTGAAGAAAACGGCATACATCACTTTTTTCAGTGCACGTTGTTTTTTCACCATTGTCGGCATGGGATCATCTTCAAAGACCCCTACTTTGCTTTCTTGACGTGTTGGAACGTCGAAAAACGGTATGTACGTTTCATCAATTGTTACAATTTTAGAAATGACGCAGTGGCCACCATCATTTAGCAATTTAAGAGTTTCTGCTCAGTTAGATAGTTTCTTTTTGGTGCTCAGTTAGATTATGGGGAACCCAACGGCAAACTACTTTTTTTACATGTAATTCTTCATTAATGATTTTGTGTATGGCTACGGATCCAATGCTAAGTTCCTTCTGTATCATTTTATAGGTACAGCGATTATCATCCATTTACATTTTTCGTATGGCAGACACCTTATCCGGGATTACTGCTGACGGTGGCCTTCCTGTGTGTTCTTCATCCTGAAGAAAATTGTGACCTCTTCTAAATTCTTTAAATCTGAATACAGTAGCACGAGCTGGAGATTTATCACCAAATACTGATTGCAACCGTTGAACGTATTCTTCTTGCTTTAATCCTGCTTTAAAATCGTAGAAAATCATAGCGCGAAAATGTTCTCGCATCAACTCCATTTTCTCTTCTGTTTAAAATTTATTCTACACTAAACAAGTTGAAGTAAGTCAGTAAAAAATCGTCTTCTGTGTTAAAATACTTTGTATTTTAAAATTAAACCGTTATTTTTATTTTGTTAATTCTCATCTGGGCATATCTCAAAAATTTCAGAGTAATCCTCGTATATATATATATATATATATATATATACTGTCTACAATAACTATTTGGACACCTATGTAATTGATGATATCAGTGGTCCTGAGGTACGTCACGACCTCCACCAGTATATATCGTATAGGAAACCTCATCGGTATCAGTCGTATGCAATATGTCGTGAAGTTCGGAGCTTTCTGATTTCAAAAAAGGTATAATTATCGGGTATCACAAATGTGACCGATCCTTAAAACACATATCTAGCGATTTGAAATATCCAAAATCGACAGTGGCCTATGTGATTAAGAAGTGAAAGGTGAGCGGTAATTGTCAGAATATGCCCCGAGTCGGCAGGCCAACAAAACTTTGAGATAGAGACCGACGAGTGCTTTCCAGAGAAATTCGGAAGAACCACACCCAACTGATGGCTCTCATCCGCGAGGAGTTTCAACAGGCATTCAGAAGTATTGTTTCGATGAATACCATCCGTAAGGAAGCACATCTGCTTGGTTTTCGTGGTCGTGCTGCTGCCCATAAGCCTTTGATTACAAAGTCCAACCACGCTGCTCGGTTAATGTGGTGCAAAGCACATCGAAATTGAACCGTAGATCAGTGGAAACGGGTTCTTTGGAGCGACGAATCAAGGTTCACCCTTTACCGTTCGGATGGCAGGATCTGGGTCAGGCGCCTGCCTGAAGAACGTCTCCTACCAGAATACATTGTATAAACAGTCAAGTTCAACAGAGGTGGAATTTGGTCTGGGGGTATTTCTATTGGTAAGAACTGGGACCTTTAGTTCCCGTTCATTGTAAGCTCAAAGCCGATGCCATTTTGGATGGCAAAGTGCTTCCATTGTAGTGGCAGATTCACGGGTTGGATCCCTGTTACTTTCAGGACGACAATGACAGTTGTCATGTTTCAAGGTTAATCAAAGTTTGGTATAGTGCCAATGGAGTTTCTCGAATGGACTGGTCTACCCAGAGCCCAGACCTGAACCCTATTGAGAACCTCTGGGACGAGTTGGATCGCCGAATTAAGGGGTGCACTACCCGTCCAAAATCGGTGAAGGAACTTTTATGTCTACTCCTAACCGAGTGGAAGACAATATAACTAGCTGTGATACAAATATTTGTGGAAAGTATGCCCTGGAGGGTTCACGCTGTAATTGCCTCTCGTGGAGGCTCTACTAACTATTGGTTTTGAATAAAGTTTACTAACTCAGGTGTCCAAATATTTATTGTAGACAGAATATATATATACAGAGAGAGACTCGAAAATTACTTAAAATTTCAAAAGCAAAAGAGATGTATAATACATAAACAGTACATAGAAAGTGAAATTGCAAAGTTTAAAAGAATGGAAAAAATGAATAACAGTGAAGTTCCAACATCGCCAGTGTCATCAAGAGGTGTTGACATCTAAAGTGGTCATGATGTAAATAGTCTCTGGTTTACTATTTATATCATTTATAGTACATGTGTACTGGCTCTTCCTTCCAAATTTCGTCATAGTCCAATACATACGGATTACTTTATAGCCAACCTAAAAATCAACAAAACAAGTTTCATATATGTATTAGTTCTAAAATTTAGGAAATATAAACGAAACTGGTTTAAGACAAAAAGTGATGCATTTTGTAGCAGATTCTAGCAAAAAGACTAAATCTTTATGTAAATTGATTTTTTTTTTAATATAACCTAAAAGAGTTTCCTTCAATAAAAGAAAGCAATTTTCTTTCCTTATTTTATGAAATCTATTTTATCAGAGAAAAACAGCTTTTTCAGAAATATGTAAAATTATCAGAATGGTTCTAATAACAATGACACAAAGTATCAGAAAGGTACTAATAACAATGGCAAAAAGTATGCCTATTCTGTAATGGCAGAAGACTAATGTCTAAATTTTTATGTTCATTCTTAAAAAAAATCATCATTTTTTTAATATCCCTTTTTGTTTTGGAAACTGTCCAAGACTGAAGTATATATTTTTCATTTACAAAATTTTACCTCATGTATAATCACCGGATTTTACCTTATTATATTTTTTAATTTAATACAATACTATTATCAATAAATAAAAATATATTTTTATTATATTATACTTTTTTTTAATTTCTCTTCACCAAGTGATGTATCTTTATAATAAAAGATTTTAAATATATAATTTTGCTCATTGCAAAAAATTTTTAAACATTCGGTTCGCATATTAGTATTATTGCAGATAACGTGTAATGTTATTAAAAGTCTGTTATTTTTCTAAATGTAATTAAATAATACATTTTATTAAATATAAATAAAACTTACTTTAAAGTATCCTGATATTCAAGTTGTAATAAAGTAGAAACTTCCAGGTACTAAGACACTAACACCATCTATTTTAAGTTTCGAAGAAAATTACAAGCTGGATAATTAAAAAAATTAGATGATTTATTGAAAGAAACAAATTTTTCGCAGTTACTTGAAATAAATTAGTTACGAATTGTGAAATTCATGATTTTACAATATTTTCATTCTGTCGTCATAATACCAGTACCATGGAGGAACGAACATAAATGGAGCCGCCCTATAGGTCGGCGCTTGAAGTATGCGTCACACCCTCTCTGTCTTCCAAAACATTACATTAGAACCTATTGTTTAGTATTAAGCCTCTTGTTGAATTTGTTGTTTATTTGAATTTTCTACTTTTAAATAGTTATGGCTGCTTGCTGTGCTTATGGATGTACTAGTAGACCTTTAAAAAAAATTCCTGGAGTAACTTTTCATAGGTAATTTCATTAATCTTTAAAACTTTTTGCTGACAATAGTTAATGTCTCTAATCCTGTTGCAAATGCATCATATTGTTGAATTTTATATGTCTAAAAGCAACAGCAAAAGGAATAAAATATGATTTTATTCAAAATATATTACTTCAAATTAATGTTTTATTTATTTATTTATATTTGTATTTATAGGTTTCCCATGGAAGAAGTAAGGAAAGCACTTTGGGTAAAGGCAATCAGGAGAAAAGATTGGTCTCCAACACCTTATACGAAAATTTGCTCTTTACATTTCGAAGAACATTTCTTTGACAGATCGATGACTCGAGTTCTATTAAAAAAAAATGCTGTGCCTTCAATATTGCCTGAATTTCCACTTTACTATCAAAATGTGAGTTGACATCTTTATTCCCTAAATATAATGTAAATTTAAAAATTAACACTGGAAAAAAATCGTTTTTATTTAAAAATCATTGATAGCTTAGATATTGATTAGAGCTAGGTTAGCATTAAAAAAAAAGAAAAGAAACAATAAATCTCAGATATTTGTATTTCTTTTATAGATTTGTGTTTTTCACATAAACAGGCACAAAGATTTTGGCATTATAAATGAATCCTTCTCATTATTAATTTCATTCTAAAAATTTAAAGAGCATATATATAGATATGTATAGAACATTTTATTAATACATATGTCAAATAATTTTAAAATTTATACGGCTGTATCCCAGTGTACGGTACGCTATTTTTATACAATTAATATAATTATACAATATACAATTAATTTAAATTTGGTTAATTAAACAATTAATTTGGTTAATTAAAAATAACTAATTTTAATATAACTAATCAATCAATTGCAATTAAATTTGTACGTCTTATTTTAATTTATTTTCAGTTTAATAGCATGACTGAAATAATTTAATAATAATTGAATTTATTAGGAATTGCATTATATATATACCTAAAATATATTTACATACCATGTATGTGTGTATATATATACATACATGTGCATGTATTGAAATTCCTTAAATTTGTTTAATTATAATTATCTAAATACATTTGTCTAATACATGTACTAAATCAAACTCAAAATACAACTTTTTTAGACTCTATCTGCTAAAAGAAAACCTCCAACTGAGCGAAATATTGTAACTGGATCTGAGGAGTTGACAAGCGAGCCATCCACTTCAGGTTGCATTACAGAAATAAATGAAAATTCATGTACGAATGCCAGATGTAAAAGAGCTTTAGAGGAAGCTAATGAAAAGGTTAGTTTAAGTAAAAAAAAAATCAAAACTCTTCATCAGAAAGCAAGGCGATATAAGAAGAAGATTACAAATTTAAATGCAATTATTGATGAATTACATAAAAAAAAGACTCATTCATGAAGACTTTATTGAAGTTCTTCAGAAAACTGGCCCTAATGAACTTCTTTCAAGACAATTGAGGAAGATCAGAAAGAAACCACAGCCAAAAAAATATTCACCTGAACTTAGAGCATTTGCTCTAACACTACATTTTTACTCTGCTAAAGCATATAGCTATGTTCGAAAATCTTTTCAGTCATGTTTACCACACCCAAGAACCATCACAAAGTGGTATGAGCATATTGATGGAAAACCAGGTTTCACTACAGAAGCATTAAAAGCTTTGTCTGAGCAGGTTAAAAATGCTAAATACCCTCTATTGTTTTCATTACTCATTGATGAAATGGCTATAAGACAGCATGTCCAGTTTCATAATGGAAAAATATATGGGTATGTTAATATGGGTGTTGAAATTGATGATGACCAACAGCCACTAGCTAAAGAAGCTTTAGTGTTTATGGTTGTTTGCATCAATCAACATTTTAAAATTCCGGTTGGATATTTTTTAGTTGATAGTTTAAATTCTGACCAGCGTGCCAATTTGTTACGTCAGTGTTTGGTTCTTCTTAATACATATAGTGTGAATGTAGTGTCATTGACATTTGATGGCTTGGCAGCAAACTTTTCTATGGCTGCAAATTTAGGGTGCAATTTTAAATCTTCTGATTTAGAAATCAGTTTTGAACATCCTACGACAAAGAAGAAAATTGTTGTTTTCTTGGATCCTAGTCATATGTTGAAACTTGTCAGAAATACTTTTGGTGAAAAAAAAAGCATTGTGACAAAGGAAAATAAATATATTGATTGGAAATACATAGAAGCACTTAATAATTTACAAGAAGGAGAAGGTCTTCATTTAGCAAATAATTTAAGACATTCTCATGTAAAATTTTCCAAGAAGAAAAGAAAGTAAGTTTAACAGCACAACTACTGAGTAAATCAGTAGCTGATGCCATAAAATTTTGTGATGTGGAATTACAATTACCTGAGTTTAGCGGCTCAGAAGAAACTGTTATTTTTATAAAAATGTTCAATGATCTGTTTGATGTTCTTAATTCAAGAAATATTCATCAGTTTGGTCTAAAGAAAGCTCTTTGCCCAAAATTTTGGGAAAACACTCAAAATTTTTTAGAAAATGCAGAAAACTATATTTCTGGACTGAAAACTGGTGTAAATGGATGTTTGCTTTTAAAAAGCAATAGAAAGACCGGTTTCTTAGGTTTTATTATTTGCATCAACAGCTTAAAAACCTTATTTACAGAGTTATGTTTAAGCAGTTCCCCAATACTAAAGTATCTTCCAACGTACAAATTGAGCCAAGATCATCTTGAACTGTTTTTTGCATGTATTCGATTACAAGGTAGATGCAATAATAATCCTACAGCTTTGCAGTTTTCAAGTTCTTATAAAAAGCTTCTAGTTCGATCAGAATTGTCTACTGACAAAGGTAATTGTATTGCTCAATCCCAAATAACAATTTTAAATGTAAATTGTTCAAAAAATCCTGTTAAAGTAATTAACGAAACAACTCAAAATTATCTTCTTTCTCGAAGCACAACTGAAAAACAAGAATGTTCAGATCCTTGTGATCACGATTATATTTTTGCTCCACAAGCTTTAAATATATGCTCAGAACATATTGTTTATTATATATCTGGATTTGTTACAAAAAAATTATCTAATTTAAAATGTAAAATTTGTGTTGAAGCACTGATAGATAAAAATCATCTGCATAAAAAATCTTTAATTGCTTATAAAAGCCAAGGTGGTTTAATTTATCCTTCCAATGATGTCTTTGTAATATGTAAAGAATGTGAAAAACAATTTAGACATCAGGTTCGTTTAAATGGTGGGAATTTGTTGCCAAAACATTCCATTATAAAATTAGAATTAAATGTTTTAAAATGTTTAGAGGGAAAAATAATATTTTCTTCTTTAAAGGAACATATGTTTGATGCAGATCCACTTGAAAATCATGTGATACTTTTGACTAATGCAATAATTAAACAATATTTGTGTATAAGATATGCATATTTTTGTAAAAATGCTATCGATGTCTCAAGATCAATGAGACATTTATACACCAAATCAATTCTTTTTCAAGGTCAATAACAATGTACATATATATATTATTAATTTTTAACACAATGTAATATTTGAAGTTTCTTAATATTTAATTCTGTATATATTATAAGTTCTTCCAGTATTGTAATTTATGATAATGTTTATTGTGTGAAAATTTCAACAAAATCTAATGTGTCAATTTCAATGTTTACTGATAATTATATATTTTAC
>JAPDSC010141619.1:18616-29242 GCA_026290005.1 Latrodectus geometricus
ATATATATATACATTATTCTGTGAAATTCATTCACAAATTGATAATAGAAATTGTTTTTTCTAACATTGGATTAAAAATACTCAGAAGTAAAAATATTTTTATCTTGATGCAACCGAATTTATGTACAGAAATGTAATTCTTTCTTATAAAAGGAAAAATTATAACCAAATAGCAGGATATTGCATTCATAAATAAATTCACAAGGAATAACATGGGTAGTAGTTTACTACCCAAATTTTCTTTTCTTTATTGATATTTAGAGGCAAAGTTTTTGCCTTTAAATATTAATAAAGAAAAGAAAAATTGACATTTTTCAAGAGTCTGAATATAATAATACGATAGCAGTTAATTTAGTTCATAATATTGAAGTGTTTATCTCAAAGTCAATAAAATAAATAAATCTCCTAAAATGTTTTTATTGAAATACATAATATTAATATTTAACAAAAATACAAAATAAGCTCTTAACTATCAATATAAATAATTTTTTTTTTTTTTTTTTTGAAATGGTAAGTAATTTTGATCACTTTTATTTCGGTCAGTTCAATTTAAATGAAAATCATGCTTGCTCATATAGTTTCCTTAAAATGAAAGTACTGCGTTTTGTGGAAGACAGAGTGGGTGTGGTCTCGTCTGCTAGCTACTTCACCGGCGCGCATGATCTTTCGCGGTAAGAACTTCTCTTCGTATATTCCTTCCTCCATGACCAGTACCAAGTTGATTGCTGAATTAAGTTGCATATCTGCTGAAATCTAAATTAACTGTAACTGTTTATATTATATCTACTAAAGTACACGTTTTTCGTTTTTGTTTATTTACTTTTACGATTCCGGTTGTTTTGAAGAAAATAATATTTTTAATTTTTTTAAATATTTATTTAAAATTAATAAATGGGTGCCACTGGAGATTCTGGATCTAATGAAGCTGAGTAATTAAAATATTTGTTACCTACTCTCTCTTATTTTTTTTCTTTTAACCTTTTAAGGAATTAAAATAAATCATTGAATTTTCCTTTAATTGAAAATCGTATAAAATTAATCCTGTTACTTAATTTACTTGTCTATATTATCGAACTTGTGTAATTTTATTGTTTTGTTGTACGAACATATGTTGTAATTTTAACTTGAAATAAATGATAAATATATTGCATTATGTGAACTGCACTTTTTTATAATTGATTGAAAAGATACTTCCTCTATACCTTAAAATTATTTTAGGTTTTAAAATTTATTACCTGCAAAACACAAATTTGCCGTGAAAGTTTTTTTTTACAAGTATACGATGTATAAGAGTAAAATAAATATATCAATGTTTTTGGAATCTTATAATTTCTAAAAATGTAACTATCAACTTACTATTTAACTACTGATTATTTAGTTATTTTGAAGACTTGAAAATATGAAAGAGTGATAATGATAAGTAAATTCAATATGGACTGTTATGTTGATAAAGTAACATTAATTATGTTTATTACAATTTTAAATATGCTAATTTTTTACTCAGATCAAAAGCTCTATCTAAGAAAGCATTGAAAAAATTGGCAAAAGATGAAGAAAAAGCTTTAAAAAAGAAAGCAAGGCAGATGGAATCTGTAAGTTTATATTCATTAATCATTTTAAATAATTTTTATAATGATTTTATTAGTGAGATTTTTGTGCATTTATCTCTCTTTGAATAATATCAAAATTTAAAAAAAATTGCAATATTTCTATATTCTTATTAATAGAAATACTACATAAACTAAATAATATAACCTAATAAAATATTTCTATTTATATAGATAAACTTTCCTAATATTATTAAATTCATTGATATTATGATAATATGAAAGACTTAATGAATTTTAAAATATGCCCTTATAAATTTAAGATATTCATAAACTTAAAATGAAACTATATTGGTTTTCCAAATCCTACTTGGAATGCTTTAATAAAACCCTGTAAAAATTTTCAGGTGCAAAAATTTGTATGGAATGAAATTACTCCAATACATATACAGTTCATGTAAGTGTATGTACAAAAGTAACATTAAAAAGTTAATCAGTTCTTGAGAAATTTTAAGATATTTTTTTTAATTAACTTGCTATATAGTATTTTAGATTTGATATTTATATAGCAATTGTATTTATTGCTATTGGTATTAAAAACTTGCAAATTCCAGAAAAGCAAAAAGAGTTAGGAAAATAAAATATTTAAGTGTACCAAAACTTTCATCTATACTCATTGATTTCTACTGTTGTTTATTTTTTGAATATATGTTCTGTTTGCAAAGATTTATGGTTAATTCATATTTTTTTTAGTTATTCTTACTAGTTTTTCCTTGTTAGCTTCATTTAAATATTTTATGAATGTCTGTCAAAATGATATAAATATTGTCACATTAACAAAGTACATTCATTTCTCAAGTTGTTTCAGCAATAAAGAATCAATTATGTATTTGCTAAAATTATATAATTTAACACTTAAAAAGATCAAAAAATAGTTCTCGTGTTATTACTAAAAAAATTATTGCTTACATCTTCTATCACATCTCCAATGTTTCCAAAATTGAATATTTTAAATTAGTAAATATAAATTAAAGTTTTTTAATTTTATATTAAAATTAATTTCTAAAAGATTATTTGTATGTTAAAGAAAATCATGATTTTGTGAAATAGTTTGGTTCTATCGATTTCTTGACAGGTTTTATAGAGAACTCTCCAAACTTTCATGCATGTTCCTAATAGTTTGTATATTTTTCACCCAAATTTTCAGTCTTCACAAAATGCAGACAGTGACTGTTTGATTATCACAACAAATTTCATTTTTATTTTCTCTTTAATTTATCTTTGTAATTACATGAATATTGGATAGAGTGGGACATGTAAATTATGTATGGATATAATTATATATTAAAATGCCACTTTGGTTTTCTCTATGTATTAGGAAACAAAAGTGGAGGAAGAAGAAAATGATTATTCAAAAGATTTGTATGGTAAACTTCCTATGATTCAATCTCAAGAAAGATTAAGTAGAAAACTTGAATCAATTAATTTATTAGAAAAGGATTTGGGTGATGAAAAAGTTTGGGTTCGAGGACGTTTACATACCAGTAGAGTTAAAGGTATGTTTGTTATTTTTAAGTGTTATTGTTTTTTTTATAAATTATATTTAATTTATCCTATTCCATAGTTATTCAATAATATTCATATATTTTCATGTTAATGAAGTAATGAAAGACAGTGGAGAAATCATTTTAAACTTTAATTTCCAAAATAAAAATCTTATTAAGTCAAAAAAATTCTTAGTTTTGATTCAGTTATTTGTTTTTGTATTTTACTTAATTATATTTAATATAAATTAAAATGTATTTTATATTAGTGTAATACTAATTCTATTTTATTTTTAATATTAAATGCATTGAAAATACGTATTTTTTTATTTTATGCCACAGTAGTTTATTTTTTACTTCAACATTTCATATTTTGGATTTACTAGTTTAACATTAATTATATAATGAAAAAAAAAATTTTATCCTATGATGTAATGAAAAATGGATTTAGTTTCAATTTTTTACTGTATGTATCTAGTTTTAATTCTAAGTAAAGAATAAAATATATACTTTCTTACACTCTGAGATAACTCTTAAACTAATTATATATTATTTCTCTAGGAAAACAGTGTTTTTTTGTTTTACGTCAAACACAGTATACTATTCAATGTCTTCTTTCTGTTTCAAAGACAACTAGCAAACAAATGGTGAAATTCGTTGGCAGGTTTGTATCTTTGGAATAAGGTTGTATAAAATTGATTTGCTTGATTCTACTTACTAAAGTTATTTTTCCTAATGTTGATGTTTTCAAAATATTAATTGTATAAATTATGTGCTTACAAAAATCCTCCTAAGTATATTCTCATTGAACATATTTGAAAGCAATAATACATACATATCTGAGTAGTCACCTTCAATGGCTTAGATTTTGAATATAATTTACAGTAGAATTGCATTCGCATATTTTTTAAAAGCTTGTGAATTTCTCATATTTTTGCTTTATAGTTCCTTATTTGTTTGAAATACTTATTAGAAAAGAAAATAATAAAACATTTTTTGTATCAGTGTTTTACAATAGTTATCAATTAAGTTTTTAATATCATTAAAAAGTACAAATTATTTTGGTTTCTAGGATTTTAGAATTCCTAGTAGATTAAGCTCTGCATATGTGCTGTTCTTCAATCACTATTTAGACATTCTCTTTTTAAATTCTATTATGTTGGGTGAGATTGATTGTAAATGTGATATCTTCTAAAGATTAGAAAATATATTACTCAGAATATTCTATAAAATATATCGTTAGCTTTCATATGTGAATTGCTCTAAATCTGATATTTTCAAACTTATGCATTATATTGAAATGTTTAAAAAAATTATTAATCAAATGTACAATTTTTTATAACAAAAATTAAAAATTCATATTACAAATAACTTAAAATAATTATTAAATCACTTGAGTTTTCAAATTAAAGTTTATATTCTAATGATAATTATCATAACTTTTCATCATGGTATATATCTTTTCTAAGAAAATATTATTTCATACAATGTTTTCTGCAGAATTTATCTCTTCTACTAAAAATTTTTAATACCAATTACTAAGAACTTAACATTTAGATAAATTAGCTAGAGAAATTCTTAAAAAAAAAATTTATTATTTTACAAAAAACCTTATCAGAAAATTAACTCTCAATCTTCTATGTTATTTTAGACCTAATTGTATTGATTTTGAATAAATTAAATTTGTACATATTTTAATCTACTGATGCAAATCTAATTATTAATCTAGCATATCTAATGAAAAAAAATTTTTTTTAATTTTGATATTGTGGGAAATAATTTGTTATCTACTAAATATGAAATATTCCTTACAATATAAAAGTGAATGTTACTTTGACTTAGCTGCAAATGAGTTACATAGAAAAAATTGTAAGATTTTTAATTATTAAAAAGCACTTGTTTTTTATTTTTAGAATCAACAAGTATTTTATGTTAATTATTTAATAGTATTTTATGCTTATTTTCTAAAATTATATTTATTTTAATTTTAAGAGCTATATTTTGAATTTAGGAGTTGGAATTTTAGATTGAGTTATAAAGTTTTTGGTTAGATATCACACACACATAATATAAGCAAAATGTTCTGTGATATGAAAACCTTGAATTATTTGTTGCAAAATTTTTAATTCTTTATATTTTCAATTTATTATTTTTTTCAGCATAACTAAAGAATCAATCATTGATGTTGAAGGCCATGTTAAAGAATCTCCTATAAAAATTGAAAGTTGTTCACAAAAAAATGTTGAATTACATGTCACAGAAGTAAATATCATTTTAAAAACATTTGTTTTGAAGGATAACTTGACTTTCATTCTTTAATTTTCCATAAGTCTATAGTTCATAAAGTTTATTGGAATGTTCTTTTAAAGAATTATTCTCAACAGACTGAAAAATTTCTTTCACACACTTTTAAGCATTTGACTGCTATGCTATTTGTATTATGAATGTATGATTGAGTAAAATAATATTACCATATTTTGAGCATAGTTTTTGTTGGATATGTTTTATCACAAATTTTTCCTTTTAAAAAGGTATTTGTAGTCAGTGCTGCAGAAGCTAGGCTCCCATTGCAAATTGAAGATGCATCTAGACCCGAAATTGAAAATGTAAGTTCTCTGCTTACAAGTAAGCTTTTGGAATAAAAATATATTTTTCAGATTTTTTTTAAAATTTTTTTTTATAATAAATTGATATTGTAAATAAATAGTTTATAATATAAATTATTTAAAGTATTAACTTTTGATCCATTCATAAATATTACTACTGTATAACAGTGAACATTTGTTTTCAATTTAAAACAATGCTATTAATTTTACATTTTGTATTTTCTCAATTTTAGCATTAACTGTTTATATAAGTCATGCTTTCTAGCAACACATTTAATATTCTAAAGTTTCTATAAAATAATTAATGACTTCATAATGTACATTATTAGCATTCAGAACAGTTGCCTTGTGTATATGATAAATTTTTTTCATAAAAATTTTTAATTATTCTGCTTTGAATTGATAAAGTAAATTTTTTATTTGCAAGAATTATCTAATTATTTTCTATTTAATTTTATTGTTATTTAAAAGCTCAAAAGTCAAATGTAACAAATAAAAGTTTTTATGCTTCAAAGAAATTACTATGTGTAATTTAAAAGTGAATTTGCCATGAAGAACTTCAAGACCATTTAGATTTTGTGTAGTCTGACAATTAAAAGTGCTTGTAAGGCAATTATTGTATATTACTGTCCAAGGCGATTTTTTGTAGATTGGAGACTCATAAAGCAGGAGGAAATTTTAAAATTTTCATCTTGACAAATATGTATGAAGAAAACAAATGCAAGATTTATCTTATATCATTTAACAATTGATTGATTGATTAAGAGAACAACCTAACACTTTCTATTGTAAAAACCAGTCTTAATGACTTTAAACTACAACTTACATTAATGTTTCTTTTTAAACTATCAATTACGATAATATCATTCATAAAAAATAATGCAAATATTTTACACGGAAAAATTTGTTTAGGAAAATAAATTATGTTTGATCATTGTTGAAGATTATTTTAAGTCCAAGTGATTGTAAAAATCACTGAGTTCACAGTTTTGTTTGACACAAAGATTATGGCTGACTATTTTTTTTTTTTTAATTATAACAATCATTGATTTCTGATATGATTTTACTCATTAGTTATTATCTTTTCCCGCATCTGTCTTATGCTACTTGCATATTTTTGTCCTTCATTTTAATTTAGGATCCAGAAGGTTTAAATATTCATGTGAATCAAGATACTCGTCTTGATAATAGAGTGTTAGACTTAAGGACTGCTGCAAATAATGCTATTTACACTGTACAAGGTGGTGTCTGTGACTTATTCAGGAAATTCTTAAATGAGAAAGGTTTTAAGGAAATACATACACCAAAAATAATATCAGGTGAGATTAAAAATAAATTTTTCAACTAAAAACTGTGATTTATAAATCAGATAAACAATGCTATTTGCTTTAATTTTTTAGTTTATTAAAAAGTAAAATTTACATTACAATCAGTTTAAATGTATTTACATTTTATTTTATTGCATAAAAAGTATAATGCTATATTTTCCTGTATATGATCTGCTCACACATATTTTGCTGCACACAAGCCTTTAAATTTTTTGAAAAAAATGTAGTATAATCCATGGCAATTTTTATAGCAAATAATCAAAAATATATACTACTGATAATGTAGTGTCACATAAAATAAATTCACAGTATGATATTAAAACATTTACAGGGAAAAAAAAACATCTGGTTAAATCCTTTTTAGACCCACTTCATCAGTAATTGTGATAAACCTGAGATAAAGCACTTGATCTATCCCCAAGAGAAGAATCCTGAGAATATTTTAATAAAATTTAAGCATTTTTTACTTTTTCATAACTTATAAAATGAAACTACAATTATTTTAGAAAGAAAATATATTTGCTTCATTAATGTTTAAATGAAAAAATGAATTATTTTCGAATTATGCATTGGATATATTTTTCTTTCATATTACACATGCCTTGTGTTCTCCTTAAATTAACATGTTTTTCAATTTTTTAGTTAAAGCTGTGTAACTAAGAAGCTTCTGCTTTAACAGGATAATATGTAAGCTTAAATATTTTCAGTGTAAAACAGCTCAAGTCAAGACATACTACATAATGACGTTAGTGAATAATAATCGTAATGTCCTTCTGCAGAACCAAATTAATTTTTTAATGTAGTTGGGCAAAATTGATACCTGAAATACATAAGTCAAGTTGTGAAAGCTTTCAGTGCCATATATTTTATTCATTTTGTAAAACATAAATGGCATTCCTTTCAAAACTTTTTTGTAAGCTTTTCTTATGAAAAATGTTTTTTTTTTTTTTTTTTTATATATATATATATATCAGATTATCTTTAATAGTGTATAACATGCGGAACAAAATTCAAAATCTCTTTTACATATGAACCATTTATTATATCTGGGAAAAAATATCATGTATGAAAATATAAGGTAACAAATAATAAAATGTTTAGAAACTCACCTCTCGATTTACAATACATTAATGTAATAATGCATTAAATGTATATTTTTTTAAAAATTCAAGACAAATTTACTCTATTTAAATTTGCATAAAAAGTGTTTCTAATAAATGAGCTTTGTAAAATTATTTTGTTTTAAATGTAAAAAAGAATGACAAATTTACTAATATTTTCCTTATTACCAATTCATATTGTTAGAATTTATTTAGCTCTGCAAAAATTTTTTCTTAATAAACAAACAAGATAAATATTGATATTTTTACTTCATTGAATTTAAAATACATAAAATGTTTGAAATTTTTTATTTTCTTTTAGCTGCAAGTGAAGGAGGAGCAAATGTCTTTGAAGTGAAGTATTGTGAAGGTCTTGCATATTTAGCACAATCTCCACAGTTATATAAGCAAATGGCTATTACTGCTGATTTTGATAGAGTGTATACAATTGGATCAGGTACTCATTTTCTTTAATATATAATAGTATATAACAGATTTATCTTTCTTTTTTAAATTCTTGTAAATTTTTAATTATTTATGTATGTTAATAAAAAATCTTCAATAGATAATTACTTTCCTGATTACAATTGTAATAACTAGTATTAATTTTTTTCATTGACTTTTATAAAACAATCTTTGTTATTACCCCCAAACAATCTGTTTTAAACTTCAGATGAAAGATAATTTATCATGCTAAAATATTTTTTTAAATAATGAATTAATTTTAAGCAATATTTGTGTAATATATAAATCTCATATAATTTAATCTTTTTTCATTAAAAATTTACTTTAAGTGAGATTTAAATTTGTGTATATTAATTTTGCAGTGTTCCGAGCTGAAAATTCTAATACTCATCGCCACTTATGTGAATTTGTTGGATTAGATTTAGAAATGGCATTCAACTATCATTATCACGAAGTTGTTGATCTCATTGGAGAAATGTTTGTAGAAATTTTTAAAGGCTTAAGAGACAGGTATTTTATTGTTTAAATATTTAAATAATCTCTGTACTTGGAAGTCAAGTAATCACTAACATTTTCCCAAACTTCTCAATAATTATGTACACATTTAAAAATATATTCATGAGTAATAATAAATAAATTAGTACAATTTAAAATATTTATTCATTAAATTAATTATAAATGTGCACTACATTGTATATTAACATATATTTTAAAATTTCTCTACTACTTTATAATTAGAGTAAAAAAAATAAGGTATGAAATACTGCATGAATAATGTAAAATTATATTGTGTATATTTAAAAATAATTGAAATAGTATTCATTTCAAAGGGAATGCTGAGGGTAAATCTGTAGAAATTAATTTTCAAAAGAATACATAATTTAAGAAACAAATTCAGAAGAATACTATTCAAGATTTGTTTTGTGTATTGCATTGTTAGATTTTTTATTCAAAATTATTTTTATAATTATTGAATATTTTTTTATTATTTAATATTAATCAAAATTATTGAATATTTTTTTATTATTTAATATTAATCAAAATTATTTAATATTTTTTTATTCCATTTTTAATTTTTTATTCAAAATTTATGGTTGTTATTTAGAATTTTTATTTTATATAAAGCTCTCTTTATATTTCTCAGTAGTCATTAAGTGCAATTTATTAAAATATTTTACTCAATTGCTACTAATCATGCTAAGTAAAGTTTTGCAGTCAATATTTCTAAAATTTAAACTGAAATTAACTTTATTAAATAGCAAAAATAAATCATTTCTACAGCTTTATTTTTTAAAAATTAATATAAGTGGGGTCGTTTAATATAATTCAAGAAAGTTTCATCGCTAAAAGTTTGGTTTGAATATGTTTTCTTTTAAAAGTTGTCAAATGGTAATTATCACTTTCTTATAAATTCATAATGGAAACATGAATTTATAAGGAACTTTGCTTAAATGGTGCAGGATTGCCTTGGGAATGCAGTACAGCTTGAATTCTCCTGTTAATGTGGAATCATACAAATGCTAATTAGTGATTTGATTTTGCATAGTAGACATACTAATATTTTTAGGATGTTGTAACGCATTTCAGCATCCACATGTGGAAGGACTTTTCATAGATAGAGTGGACCATATTCACTTGTTGCAAGGAAGGAAACCTGGAAAAACTCCCAAGCATACATTACCCATTGTTCAACAGTGGCTGGTAACAAACCTGGGGCCGTATTCAACCAAAAGCAAAGTCTATCACTAGGTGACAATAAACCTGATTGGTGTTTAACAGAATAATTTACCATTCTTCGTGGAGATGCTGTGAAAGATTCTTGAGAGATCCTATTTAAGAATTTTAAGTCCAGATTATATACTTTAAAGTAGGCCATCTATTATATTGAGGTCAGCTGACTGCAGGCAAAAATAACTTTTTCACTTCACGTTTATCATATCATTTGATAAGTCTCACTGCACTAATGGGAGCATTATTCCAGAAAATTCTGTCTTCTACAAATAATGTGTTAAAATGTCTATTTTAAGATGCAAATT